>PVIA01000872.1:0-170250 GCA_004024845.1 Tonatia bakeri
AGCCTTGGATGATTGACAAACCAGCTAGACAGTAAGGCCAAGAAAGTTTTCAACCTTAAAGGAATGAGTCCCTCAGGGGCATTTCTCTGCTCTTAAATGCAAAGAAATAAGAAATTAATCTCAGATCATTTTACTGGAGAACCTGTTTGAAATGCATTTAAACATAAACCTACATGCTATTTAGACACCAAAGTATGTAAAATACATTCTTAGGTAATTGTAGCAAAATGTAAAAAATGGCTAGTTTAGGTTAGAATAATAGTTATATCTTTTTAAAATTATTTCAGATATAAGTGAATAACAATAAACTTACATGTAGAAATCATATTACTTCTTTAACGTCTAGAACTAAGCCCACCTTTAAACAATACTATTAAAATAGAACCAGAGACATGGAAATAGTGAACAAACTGAGGGTGACCAGAGGGGAGGGGGTAAGGGGATAACAGGAAAAGAAGGGAAAGGGTCAAGTCAAAGAACATGTTTAAAGAACCTATGGACAAAAACAAAGGGGGTGGGAATTGAATGTGGGAGGTGGGGGTGGGTAGGGCAGGAGAGAGTAATAGGGGAAAATGGGGACAATTATAATTGAACAACAATAAAAAAAACTAAAAATTAAACCAAAATTCCAAAACAGTTTTGAAGTGGCTTCTTTAATAACAATATCTCCCTTTTTCTAATTCCAATAAACCTGGATCAAATTTTTAAAAAATGTTTCTGACATTTTGAACCTAAGTCATGTTGGAAAGTTTGTTTCCTACATACGCAATGGAATATGGTGGCCTGTAGCTTCCTTTTAAATATGCCCTTCCTGAACAGTGATCTGTCCAGTAATTTCCATTCCTTGCAGACACTGGTGTAAATATATAAGGACTAATTTTCTGTAGACTGGAAAATGCCCTCTAAGCCTTGAGCTACATGAAATACAGACTTTTAAAAACATTTCCTGATTTTCATGGATCTTCACAAAACGTTTCAAATATGCTAATTTTTGTAGGGGGGCGGTTCGCAGCTATCCCATGGAAAAAGAAAAGTAGAGTGGGGATTACCCCAATTTTGGGGGGGGAGGACACCAAGTCATTGAGAAGATAGTGACAGATATAGTGATAGGAGATAGTATGGCCACTGAAAGGAAAATATCCTGACTCTGTGTTCTGTCCTGATATCCTGCCTATCCAACTATACCAACATCCTTTTTGCCTCCTCCTGTTATAACCTGTGTGAGGCTGAAAAGTACACATGTCTCCAGACCTCTCACCCACCAGCCAGGCCCAGTGCCTGTACATCTCTCCACAGAAGCCACACTGCTGAGTTCACTTTCAATCTCTACAAGGTGCCCAGAAAAATACACATGATGGTGTTCTGTGAGATGTTGTGAATTTATTAGCAACCTTTACAGAATTATCAGGGATTGATTATGAGTTCACTTTAGTCCTTGCAGGAAGAAAAGACTCACCAGGGAAGTCTACATTAATAAAAGTAGAGGGGAGAGCAGGAGAATGCCCAAGGTGAACTGCTTAAGAGGAAGGTCATGTCAGATGATTAGAAGAAGGACAACATGGTATTGAACCAGTAAGTGCAGAGATGAGGTGGGTGGCAACTAAAACACATACGAAATCAAACCATCTCCTTTCCAGTATTGCCTAGGATTTGGCTTTGATAGTAATGGTAACACATATAAGTAATCACCAAGTGCCAAGCACAGTTTATAGATTATCAAGTTTGTCATCATAATTTTATAAAATAAGTATTATCATCTTATTCTTACAGAAACTCAGAAAGTGACTTGTTCAACATCATGCAAGAGGCAATAGTATGATTCAAAAGCAGGTCTAACTCCAACAGTATACAGCCCACAACCAAACCCTTCATTTATGGTTTCTTGCTTCATAAGTATCCCACTTCATCCTCCCTACTCTGCAGGATGGTTATTATGGAAGAAAACAAGGCTTAAAGAATTTAAAGGTTGGCTTGATCTGATAGATCCCATAAGTGAATAAAGTAACTCAGCATAAGCCTTGTGATTCCAACACCCATTACCTTTTCTCTATGATGTCCACTCATTTGCTTAACCAAATTTCATGCCTTTGTGTTCATTGTGCTAGGAACTCGGCATATAAAGATGAGTAAGATATGGTGCCTTTCCTTGAGTTTACCAATTTAGGAAAGCAACCAACAAATGTTTAGAAAAATAATTAGATTATAAAAAGATAAATATATACAGACATATCCCACATTATTGTGCTTTGCTTTATTGAGCTTCACATACTGTGTTTTTTTATAAACTGAAAGCAAAACTCACCATCAGGAAAAGATTATGACTTGCTTTATTGCTTTATTGTGGTGGTCTGGAACCAAACCTGCAATATCTCTGTGGTATGCCTATAATAGAAAAGGATACAAAAGCTTGTAGGAGAATCTAAGAAGATCCCATTATAGGGGACTTCTGGCCAAGATGGAGGTGCAGGTAGACACACTGTACCTCCTCACACAACCAAAATTTTAGAAACAAAAACACAACCAGTACTGACAGAAAATTGAACTGTATGGAAATCCGACAACCAAGGAGTTAAAATAGACACATTCATCCAGACTGGTAGGAGGAGTAGAATTGGGTGGCCAAGTAGAGAGGGGTAGAGGCAAAAAAGTCCTGGCTAGTGGACCCTGGGTGTGCAAGGCAGGATCTGGCAGACCCAGGGTGCACAAGACGGCAGCAGACTGACCCAGCAAGGTGGTGGATTGTGGAGGGGCACTGCGGGCAAGGCAGCAGGCAGACTGGGCAGTCCCACAATTGCAGGCAGATAAACCAGATGAAACTGGAGAGTGAGACAGACCAAGCAACCCAGGGTTCCAGCCCAGGAAAATAAAGTCTCAAAACACTGATTGAAAACACCTATGGGGGTTGAGGTGAGGGAGATACTTCCAGCCTCACAGGAGAGCTCATTGGAGAAACCCACAGGGTCCTAGAACATAAACAAACCCACCCACCTGGGAATCAGCACCAGAAGGGCCCAGTTTGCTTAGGGGGAGTGGCAGAAGGGACTGAAATGTGGCAGAGAGAAGAGCAAACCCTATTATTCCCTCCTGTACCCCTGCCCCACATACAGCATCACAACCCAGCAACTGGATTGCCTCACCCTGGTGAACTCCAACCCTCACTACATAACAGGAGCATCAAGACAAAAAAAAAAAAAAATGGCCCAAATGAAAGAACAGATCAAAGCTCCAGAAAGAAACACAACCAAGTGATGAAGAGATAGCCAGCCTATCAGATGCACAATTTAAAGCACTGGTGATCAGGATGCCCACAGAATTTGTTGAATTTGGTTGCAAATTAGATGTAAAAGTGAAGGCCACATTAAGTGAAATCAAGGAAAATGTACAGGGACCCAATAGTGATGGGAAGGAAACTGGCACTCAAATCAATGGAGTGGACCAGAAGGAAGAAAGAAACGTCCAATCAGAAAAGGATGAAGAAACAAGAATTCAAAAAACTGAAGAGAGGCTTAGGAACCTCCAGGACATCTTTAAATGTTCCAACATCTGAATTATAGGGTTACAAGAAGGAGAAGAGGAAGAACAACAAGTGGAAAAGTTATTTGAACAAATAATGAAGGAGAATTTCCCCAATCGGGCAAAGGAAAGAGACTTCCAGGAAGTCCAGGAAGCTCAGAGAGTCCCAAAGAAGCTGGACCCAAGAAGGAACACACCAAGGCACATCATAATTACATTACCCAAGATTAAAATGAAGGAGAGAATCCTAGAAGCAGCAAGAGATAAGGAGACATTTACCTACAAAGGAGTTCCCATCAGACTGTCAGCTGATTTCTCAAAAGAGACCTTGCAGGCAAGAAGTGTCTGGAAGGAAGTATTCCAAGTCATGAAAGGCAAGGACCTACACTCAAGATTGCTCTATCCAGCAAAGCTTTCATTTAGAATGGAAGGGCAGATAAAGTGCTTCTCAGATAAGGTCAAATTAAAGGAGTTCATCATGACCAAGCCCTTATTATATGAAATGTTAAAGGGACTTATCTAAGAAAAAGAAGGTAAAAAACCTGTATAGTAAAATGACAGCAAACTCACAATTATTAACAACCACACCTAAAACAAAAACAAAAGCAAACTAAGCAAACAATTAGAACAGGAACAGAATCACAGAAATGGAGATCACATAAAGGGTTAGCAACAGGGAAGTGGGAGGAAGAAAGAGGGGTAAAAGAGAGAATAAGTAGTATAAATGGTAGGTAGAAAATAGACAGGGGGAGGGTAAGAATAGTACGGGAAATGTAGAAGCTAAAGAACTCATAAGTATGACACATGGACATGAACTAAAGTCAGGGGAATGTGGGTGGGAGAGGGTGTGTAGGGTGGAGGGTAGTGAAGGGAGGAAAATGGGAAACTGTAATAGCATAATCAATAAAATATATTTTAAAAAAAGAAGATCCCATTTAAAAAGATCATGGTTAATCTAGGTCTTTATACCATAATACTCATGGGTATCAAACTCATTTTCACTGGGGGCTACATCAGCCTCGTGGTTGCCTTCAAAGGGCCAAAATAATTTTAGGACTGTATAAATAAATGTAACTACTTCTTAACTGTTAAGGAGTTGAAATTACATTTGGCCCTTTGAAGGCAACTGTGAGGCTGATGTGGCACCCAGTGAAAGTTAGTTTGACACCCCTGCCATACATCCTTTTAAAGTGGCTATCCAACTCATAATCTGTTCTTTCTTCTCTGAGAACTGTCTGCTCCATTACCACTACCCACCAAGAAGTTCCTGGGGACAACATGGCCACTCTGCATCACTACTGACCATATCTAATTAGACCATCAATGTGCACATAAACCAAGATGGGCCAATCATACTGTTTCTCTCCAGATTACTTGAACTAAAACATATAGAACCTAGGTACAGGAGCTAAGTCACACCAATGGTGGTGTTCTACAGAGAAAGCTTCCCACCTTTTGGTGTTGAAATTCCAGAACCTGCTCAGAAACCTGCTCTTCCTGAGCAGTAATCTATCCAGTAAGTTCCATCCCTTGCCTAAACTAGTGTAACATAGACTTCTCCCACTTGTGTATGGTCAAGTTTCAGGTTAGTAACTGCTGAAAGGTGAATAAGGGCTACCCAGACAGTGCAAAGCTGGTACCAGAGTTTGAAAATTCTCAAATGCCATCCTGAAGGTGGACTTTATTTTGGAGGTAATAGCAGGCCAGAGAGAGTTTGTATTTTTTTAATAGTGTTATAGCCCTTAAATGAGCATACTAGTAAGGGGCTAATGCCAATGAGAAACAAGATAAAGAAACATTTACAGAAGCAGTTGGAAATTCATAAATACATGTCAAAATATCCCTCCCTCCCAAATAATTCAGGAGTAGAGCTATATGAAATGTAGCCTCCATTTACAGGACACATGACATTTGCATTTTCTCTGGGTGTCTGTGTTGAGTGTAATACACTTGCATTCCTAAATCCTGTCCTTACCATTTTCCACCCTGCTCTGTTCCCTCAGAGGCTGGACAGTGTGGGCCATGTCTTTAGGCTCTTCTGTCCCGCGGTTAGTTGGATTTGACCATCAGAACACATCACTGGGAGCCTAGAGGAAGGAAGGAGAGCATGTTCAGGGCGTTTATTTCCTCAGATGCCTTTCTGCAGAGTATCTGTGAGCTTGCACCAAGGGCAACCATCTCTACATAGCTCTCATTTTCTCTCTCTCTATTTTTTTTCTAAGTATTGGTAACCATTTTTTCCCATTTTCCCTTCAGATCTAGCCTATTTCTAGACACAGACTAATACCCAGTCTTACTTATTCTCTACACCTTGACCAGGGCTTTGTAAATTGTCCCTTTCTACAATTCTCTTCAAATGACACAATGTGTGTGCCATCTGATTCCTGCAAAGACCTCAGTCAAAACAGAGTTCCTCTGATACCTTGGATGTAAAAGCCTGAGTGTGAAAAATGAGTTCCCTTTGTACTCCCTACCCTGGGAAGCAGCCCAATGTATAATGTCCTCCTTAAGGATTATCTGGAGAAGCTGTAGTGTTATTACAGTCATAAATAAACACATTAACAGCCACAGGGAATGAAGAATTTCCCCAAGAAAACTATCTCTGCTAACCTGATGAAGAATACTTCACACCAAAATGAAAGGGGAGAAGCACATAAGTAATAATAAACAGAGCTACACACCACAGGCAAAGTCCAAACAACAAAGAGAAGCAGGCAGACATGTCTACCCTGGGATGGGAAGTCAGGGCTGATTGGCTGGTAATTTGAACTCCATTGAAGAACCAGCCATGATTGTCTAGGCAGTCTGTAGGCCAGAGAACAGAAAATTGGGGCAAGGCAACTTAATTTAAACAAACCCTTAAGAATATGGTTTCAGACAGGCTTATCACAAAGTCCCTCCCAACAGTATGTGTTGGAGTTATTCTATTACATTTAAAGAGTCCTTGATACATCTGCTAATATAGGTATATCTTCACTGAAGCCTGATTCTAATTTATTTGTGCACTGATTTCTTCATCCATTTGTCCATTAAACAATGTCAGAGCATCTACAGAAGTACAGGGCATGGGGTTGTGAATGGGAGATACAAACAGAAACATGAAACAGTCTGATTATAATCAGGTTGGGCAGACAAACATGTGCAGACAGATAAATGAGTTAATGATTCTAGAGCATTATGATGAATGCAAAGGTAATGAGATGCCCAGGATGAGGAGAGCACAGGGGAAGCTGACAGGGCCCAAATGCTGAGGGCTTTAGGAATGATCAGGGAAGGCTTCATGGAAGAGGTGACAATTGAGCTCAGTTTCAATGGTGTATCTGATTTAAAAGGTGAAAGGCCATACAAGTATATAGAATGAATCATAGTTGTCTTTAAGTAGAAACTTCCAAAAGAGCAGACAGCTTTTTACATATCCTTCAAGGAAACTCTGAGTCTTAAGTGGTACCCAGGGTTAATCCTCTTTCCAACTTGTTAGATCAGTCAACATGCTAGACAACCTCTACTAAGCTAAATGCAGCCTCATTCTCAATTAATCTGAGATATGGATGTGCATGTGAATGTGTGTGTATGTACATATGTAATTTTTTAAAACTAATGCCCTTGGAGTTTCATTTTACAAAAAGAAAAGGAAACAGCTTTGGGCCTTTCTACCAGGTTTGTGAATTTTCTAACTTCTCTTCAATCATACACCAACCTGAATGTAGATTCAAACAAGTCATACAACTCATTGTGAAGAAGTACTGGTATAATCATTTTGAAACAAACTTCTCCAGATACACTTGTTAGAAGCCATTAAAGTTTTATACTGTCTTCCAAAGTAGAAAACTAAGCTAGTCAGAAGGGAAAAATATCATATGATTTCACTTATGAAATCTAATGAACAAAATAAACTAGTAGACAAAATAGAAATAGACTCATAGATACAGAAAACAGATTGACAGATGTTAGAACAGAGGGCCATTAGGAGCTGGGTAAAAAAGGTAAAGGGATTAAGCAAGAACAAAACAAAATCTCATAGACAGACAACAGTGTGGTGATTATCAGAGGGAAAGAGGGATATGGGGACATAGGAGAGGGTAAAGGGAGAATAAAAAGGTGATGGAAGGAGACTTGACTTGGAATAGTGAACACACAATACAATATACAGATGATATATTATAGAATTATATCCCTGAAACCTATATTATTTTATTAACCAATGCCACCCCAATAAATTCAATAACTTTAATTATAAAAATAAAAGTGATTAAAATGGATGCCAGTGTCTTCTACAAACAAAAAGATCTTATAAATATAGAAAAAGGTGTTTTATGAGTAAATACATCCAACTTTATCTGCCTCCAGCTAAGTAAAACAACATGAAGTCAGATGTGAAATGATGAAAAAACAATAGACTTTGGAGGCTTTGTCTCTAAGAACTTTTAATGATGATACACACATGACTCCACATCAGGAAAACAAACAACCCAATTAGAAATGGGAAAAGGAACTGAACAGGCACTTCTCCAAGGAGGACATACAGAGTGCCCAGAAACATATGAATGGCTGCTCAGCATCACTAGTCATCAGAGAGATGCAAACTAAAACCACAGTGAGATACCCCTTCACAACCAGTCAGAATGGCCATCATAAACAAATCAACAAACAACAAATGCTGGCGAGGCTGTGGAGAAAAGGGAACCCTAGTACATTGTTGGTGGGAATGCAGACTGGTGCAGCCACTGTGAAAAACAGTATGGAATTTCCTCAGAAAACTAAAAATGGAACTGCCTTTTGACATGGCAATTCCACTGCTGGGATTATACCCTAGGAACCCTGAAACACCAATTCAAAAGATCCCATGCACCCCAATGTTCATAACAGCACAATTTACAATAGCAAAGTGCTAGAAACAGCCTAAGTGCACATCAGTAAATGAATGGATAAAAAAACTATGATACATTTACACTATGGAATAGTACACAACAGAAAGAAAGAAGGGGCTCCTACCCTTTGCAGCAGCATGGATGGATCTGGAGAGAATTATGCTAAGAGAAATAAGCCAGCTGGTGAAAGACAAATGCCATATGATCTCACCTATAAGTGGAAACCTAATCAACAAAACAAACAAGGAAGCAAAATATAACCAGAGACATTGAAATAAAGAACAAACTGACAATAACCAGATGGGAGTGGAAGGGGATAACGGTGGGGGCAGGGGAGTGGAAGGATTGTCAAGAAATATGTATAAGGGACCCATGGGCAAAGCCAAAGTCGGGTAGGATTGAGGGTGGGAAGTAGGGATGGGTGGGGTGGGTGGGGGAATGGTGGCAGGAAAAGAGACAACTATAGTTGAACAACAATTTTAAAAAAGAAGAAGGAAAAAGAACTAAAAAAAAAACAATAAAAAAAAGGAAGATGACACAAATGTGTCCCATTTCTAAGCAGTGAAGGATTCTGTCTTCATTCTGACTCCCAACAGGATGTGATCTTCCATAAAAGGAGGTTTCAAACATCCCAATCCAAAATAAAGAAAACAAATCATATACCTACCACTGTCAAAGTGTGGAAACCCAGTTTTAATTAAATAATAAATAACCAAGTTAATCACATTTGTTAATGCAAATTAATAGTTAATAAAGGAAAGATGGCTCTTCCAAGCCCACTCGTTTATCAGGTGTGGCGTATTGTGTGTGATGCTATCTATAGAGCACACAGTGGAGAATGTAGGTCCAAAGTGACAGGCAAGTTTTCATTACATGTTGATTAAGAAATCCCTCCACTCTTCATTGATAGTCTCCCAAACTGGGTAACCTGACTACTATAGGCAAAATGCTGGCACATACAGAAGGCACACAAAATAACATTTTAGAATTCATACCCTCAGGGCTTCATTTTACAAAGAAAAGTTATTATAGAATGGTTCATACAGGGAAGTGGTTGAATAAAATATATGTGTATAACATAAAATGCTATTTCCATATTATGGAAAGAGGCAGACTCCTTTCTATGAAAAAAAGGCAGACTTCTATATTCTGAATTAGAAATGTCTCGAAAAAAAAAAAGCAAAGTTCTTAGAACAATTTGTATGGTATGAGATTACTAACTGGACTAAAAAAGATGTGTTTATTTGCTTATAAATGTATGCAAGGAGACAAAAAAACATGTATCAGACACTCTTTTTAGTAGTACTTTTAGTTGGGTTGAGAAACAGTAGTAGAATTTCATACACTATACTGAATCACAAGAGTATGTTTTTGAATGTGTACTTAAATTACTGAGCACGAAATATTTACATACATACAAAAGAAAATGTGACTTAATAAAATGTCATTCTCTGTTGGTGTTGTGGCTACTGCCACGTGTTCCTGAAAATAAAGAGGTAAGGACTTTAATAACAACTTCAGAAAAATTTCTACCTAATAGTTTCCCTAAAACTCAGAGAAACTAAGTGACTTACCCAAGTGGCTGTGTGCCTTCCTTCTCCTTCTGTTTTCACTCTTAATTATAAAACACACAATAAAGCATAGAAACAAGAGATTCCCGAATATCTACAGGTCAAATGCAACCAATATTAACATTTTATTATATTTTCTTCAAAATCATCTTTTGTTTTCAATTAAAAATTACAAATAAAGCAAACCTGTCCTTCCCCATTCTTCCTGGCCCTCTTGGTACACATACAGTTGTTGATTATTATTCCTCTGCATGTTTTTATATTTTTACTAATTGTATATGCATTTATAAATAAGATAAAGCACTGAGTATCACTTGATATGCTATTATGTACATAGATTATATCATAGTGTACCTATCCTTTTTGCCTGAACTGGGCTTTCTGGTTCATTTTACTCCATGCATTGATTTAAATAATTCAATTAAATCAGCTTTACCCAGGCTATTTTGACACAATCCTGCAAAGGAGCTGCATGGGTAGATTAACAAAAATGCAAGCGTTGTGACCAGAGCTACAGTTGGAATTTCCAGCTCTCTATAGCAGTGATCAGCAAACTTTTTCTGCACAGGGCCAGGTAGAGTCGTACACCCCTATGCATGGTTTCACTTTCCATGGATTCAGTTACTGAAATCTTTGCTCTGAAAATACTAAATGGAAAATTCCAGAAATAAACAATTCATAAGTTTTAAATTGTGTATCATTCTGAGTAGTGTGGAATTCTCAAAACGTCCTGCTCCATCCCACTTGGTCCATGACTCATATCTTTGTCCAACGTATCCACACTGTATGTGCTACCTGACCATTAGTCACTTAGTAGCTGTCTTATTTAACAGATTGACTGTTGTAGTATCACAATGTTTGTGTTCAAGTAACCCTTATTTCATTTTTCAAGAGTCTCAAAGACATTCATATAACTCTTTTTTTAAAGATTTTACTTATTTATTTTTAGAAAGGGGTAGGGAGGGAGGGAGGGAGGGAGAAAGAGAGGGACTGAAACATCAATGTGTGGTTGCCTTTTATGTGCCCCCTATGGGGGAACTGGCCTGCAACCCAGGCATGTGTCCTGACTGGTAATTGAACCAGTTGGCACTCAGTCCACTGAGCCACACCAGCCAGGGCCCTATAACTTTTATTACAGCATATGGTTGTAATTGCTTTATTTTATTATTAGTTGTTATTGTTAATCTCTTACTATGCCTAATTTATAAATTAAACATTATCATAGGTATGTAGGTATAGAAAAAATCATACAATAGTATATAGGATTAGTTATATAGGTTCTTACTAAGTATTTTTTGAAGGAAGGTTTCATCCATCCACTGGGGTCTTAGAACATAGCCCCTTGAACAAGTGGGGACTACTGAAGGAAAAGTTTTCTGCTTCACAAGTCATATGGTCTCCATGGCAAGTACTCAGCTCTCCTAGTGTAGAGTAAAAACAGCCATACACGTTGTATAAATGAATGGGTGCAGCTGTGTCCCAATAAAACTTTATTTAAAAAACAGTCCATAACTCATTTTGTCCCAGGGGCTATAGTCCAGCAACCTCTGTTTTATGGAAGTGAGGGAGTTAGAAGGCATTCTGCTGGCACATCTCTCATTCTGTAGAACCCTGGGGCCAATGCAAGGAGTCACCTTACTCCCTGATGTGCCGAAAGCATCTTTCTTAAAGAGGAAAGTAAATACTCACTGGTGAGGATCACTCTTTGGTCAGAAATACCAGGGATGCTGCATTCCACATAAGACCTGGTATTGGGGGCCAGGCAGAGCAGTGTGTCTCCGTGGCAGGAACACTAATCTCACAATTGGGAAACATGGGTTTGGGATTTGATTCCCACCAGTGTTACTACTATCTCTGTTGTCTACCTGGTCTCAGGTAAGGTGCTTCCATTTTCTGGGCCTCAGCATCCCTCATACAAAGGGAGTTTGTTGGGGTGTATGATCTCTGAAGTTTCTTACAGCTCAAAGATTCTATGATATTTGGGATATTATAAACTAATAATCTAGTATCCCCCCCCCAAAGTTTCTTTTTTTCCATAATGTTCTCCAAGAACCTTCCAGAAACATTACCGGGGGAATGAATGATAAATTTAAATTCCACCAGCTCCCCATTCCACCTACTAGTAAGCAGAGAAATGGCTAAAAGGCAGAAATCAGAGAGTGGCCAGGGAAGAATTTAAACAAAAGCCAAAGAATCAGAGGCTAAAGGAATGAAGAGGAGAAGGGGTTCTCAGTGTCAAAAGAAAGATTCACTCTGGGTGAGAAACCTGGCTTCAAATAGAAAGGCAGATGAAAATCATAAGTGACAGCAAATTTGTTCCATAGTGTCCCAGAAGGGGAAATGAATGTTATTACAAGAACTTGGGTTCAACTCAAGCAAAAAAGATACTTTCTGAAAATTATAGATTTCTAAAAATGCAGCAGCTATTATAAGGGCATGTCACCCATAGATGTGCACAGGAAAGACTGACTGGACACTGGAGGTAGTTCAAGAGGGTTGAATGAGGAGTCAGGTGAGATTCCTGAGCTTGACCCTCCTTCTATCTGGCAGATCCTACAACTACATCAATGTGGGCCACACTTTGGGTACTTAGTCCAGGGCCTGACTTCCTTCCTTCTGAAAAAGCTTACCATATTTTAAGAAATATCTAGTGATTTGCATTTATCTCAGACAAATAATTTTTCTGCAATATTTATGCTGGTACCCAGTGCCTGGTACAACAGCAGGCACATAGTAGGTTCTGATTAAGTATTTGTTGAGAAATGAAAGAAAGGATGGGAAGGGTGAGGGGTGAGAGGGAAGAAAGAAGGAGAAGGAAGAAAAATTGGAACTTATTTTATAAAACATAAATGGAAACTGAACCTATAGAGTATTATAAAGGAAAATATTTAATGGGTTATGTGTCCCTAGAAATACTTGAAGCTCTAGTTCCCCAGTTTTCTCAGACTATCTCCAGAGGATCACCAGATCAGCTGCCTGAACTGAGTGGTCTGGTCTTGCTAACCCAAGATCAAGTCTGTTCATTCCAACACCTGCAATAAAGTTGAAAGAATCAGATGTCAGGTGAGACTTGGTTGGCCACAGACTCAGTGTTCCCTGTTCTTAACTTGGCAGCATCCCTCCTCATGCTCCAGAATGAGGTGGTCACCGGCATAAACACAATCATCTTCTCTCTGGCAATGACAGGATGCTCTGGAAGTCACAACAGCTATGAAGAGGATGCAGCTTGAGGCTCAGATCTGGGCGGTTGGGGCAGGTATGTAAGGGATTCTGGTCTACCATCAGTTTCAATAAACTCTGGCTTTGGAAAGGAGAGCCATAGAGGAGAAAGACAAATAGAGAAGTAAAAATCCCATCCTTTTTCCCACCCAGAGTATAAAAGGGATGTGTCTGTGTATCAGGTAGGTCAGCAAACATAAAGCAGTCATCGATGTTACTTCTTTTCAAAGCACATTTGGATACATGGCTTATTTGATCCTATCTACAGAGAGACAAGGCAGGTATTTTTACACACAGAAAGACCAGAAGGGCACTGGTATTTATGGAAAGCCTTCTGAGCTTGCTGTTTGTGCTAAAAAATGCAAGAATTCTCTCAATCCTTGCAGGACAAATTTCATTCTCACTCAACAGATAAGAAAAACAACTCAGTCTCAGAGAGGCAATCATAAAAATCATAAAAATTCAGAGACTCCTAATTTCAGACTCCTAACCAATGCCAATGGTGAATCTGGGCACATTCAATTTATTTGGTCACATGTTTCTGAAGCTAGAAGACAATCTTTTTCCAAAACCGCCTGGACCTGAGATGCCATCCCTCAAATTTGCAGGTTAGGTACCTAAACTATGGGACTCTATGGCTTTGGAAATGAGAAAGGGACTATTATTAACAATCTGTTTTCTACAGAGGAAAAAGACTAGCAATAAGTATCAGAATCCTGCCAAGTCTAAAGCCACTCACTGCCTCCATGGAAACCTAATTACTACTTAACTGCACCAAATGATTAAATTAGACCCTCTGACACTGCTTCTTAGGAACAAAGGAGAGCTGGGTGCTTTGTTTTATCAGTCTTTTGTTTTATGTTCTAGTCTCGAATGAATGTGATCAAGAGACGTTCTTTGAGTCCTTTCAACCTTGAGAAAACCCTAAATATTCTCTTATAATACCAGCAATTTCTTATTATCCTATATAAAGGATATATGTTGCATTTATTGACCAACTTCTCCAAGTGCTAGGGTTATACTTGGCATTTGCTAGATAACTAGATTAGATTTGCAGTTAACAATCACACCCCAGGACCTAATTTAACTTCTCATTTCTCCCCAAAGAAATATTTTACCTTATCTTTTAGTTTAAGAGCAAGTTAGTGAATCCCCATGGCCATAAATGAGGTAAAGGGTAATTTGTGATATTAAATCCCTGAGCTAAAAATTAAACAGTGAGAAAACTGGGCTTTTTTGATGATTCTCAATCCTTGAGGTTAACAGAGAGGCACAGTTTTAGATCTCAAAATTGCAGTCATAACTGAGGAAATGGATTTGGCTTGAAAGGGAGGATCCCTGATGAGGGCAGTGATGACATCAGACTGGATTTTTCAAAAGAAACTAGAAATGAAGAGAATTTTTTAAAAAGTGAGAGAAAGTGCCATGACCTATATAAAACCCTGAGAATATACAGGTCACATCACTCCTTTCTCTGCCCCAGCCTCTTCATTTAGGAGGAGAGAACACCAAGTGAGGACAACAGGCTCTTACATCAGGTCAAGTAGAAGCTGGCAAGACATGATGGTGGTGAAAAGGCCCCAGCAAGCAGATTTGGATGCCCCATCCCCCACCTCCTGTCACTACTCCCCTGGTTACTCCACCTAGCCACAGAGACCTCCTTGCTCTTTCTTGAAATTTGCAGGCACACTCCTGCCTCCAAAAAGTTGTATTTGCTGTTCCCTCTGCCTGGAACACTTTCTCCACCCCTACCCCCCCAGCTCATGGCCCAGCTTATCCCCTCCTTCAAGCCTTTCCCCAAAGGTCCCCTACTAAGGGACAGTTTCATATACAACCTTATTTCAAATAGCAAACCCCTGCCACTCTACCTGGCCACCCTCCTTCCATGCTATTTTCTCCTATAGCACTGATCACTTTCTAACATATCACATACTTACTCTTCATTCTCTGTCTCCCTATACCTCTCCCAAATATAAGCTCCATAGGAGCAGCGATTGTATCTATTTGTGTCACTGCCATGCCCCAGACAGTTGCCAGCACACAGTTGAAAATAATGAAAGAAAGAAAACAAAGGTCCAACTCAGGACAAGAAAATGAGTACAAGAAATGCCAGGCAGAAGGGGACATATTAGTTGCAAAGATAAAGAGGGAGGGAGTATAGAAAGGTGAGAGGACAGGAGAGCAAGAGAGATTCTGAGAATGTGCATAAAGAACAGAGCAAGACAAATGGCTTTTGCCATTCCTACTGTGTCACTTGGCATGCAGGCTGATTGCCTGACCTCCTGCCCCTTGAAATAAGCAGCTCACATCTCCAAAGTTCTGTTCTGCCTGAAATAGTGACAGCATCACAGCAGAGAGGGGTGGGATAAATTATCCTCTGGGCTGTGGCAGCTGTGGTCCAGATGTTTTATGTGGTGGGGGCCCTGGCAAGGGCTGGGGAAGGATTGTGCCTGCCAGGGCCTAGGGGCTCTCCATTCACTATGCATTCCACCCCACCTGGCAGGGACGGAAAGAAACACACAACCAGAGCTGTGCCTCTTCATGCCAACAACAAATTTATCTGAAATGTCCATCAAATCAGAGAAGAGTAGAGAAACAATAAACATATGTATGAATCCCCTGAAATCCCTCTGTATGACAGGTATGAGTCTATAAGGATAAAGAAGATAGAAGAAGAGATAACAGTAGATAAGACCTGTTAAGGAATTTCAGGAAGACTGAGAAACAATGAAAGAATTATCATGTTCCATCAATTCTAAAATGTGCATCTTCTTCATATTTTAACATTTCTGAAATTGAGATGACTTAAGATTAATGATATCTTACCATTGTCATTTTCAGCATTTTTCTTTTTTCTTCATTTATTACATAATGGATGGTATGACCTATGATCTGTCTCATCTTAGATGAAATGAAGTGTGATAACTACACAGAAAAACCCAAAGGCCAAAAGTTTGCAGAGAACCATGCCACTGAGCAGAAACCCAAGCTGCCTTGCAGAACTCCAGGAGAGACTGAGGGTTTGGAAGCACCAGATATGAGGGGGTGGGGAAATGAGCAGAGCTGCAGGGGGAAAGGTAGAAAGTTGGTTATGGAGCTGTGGACCCAGGACCCTGCCATCTCTCACACCAATGCAGCCAGGTTACCAGGTTAATACTCTTCTCTTCCAATGCTGTGGATAGATAGAGTTGGCTGATAAAATAAATGCAACCTACTTAAATTAGAATTTTAGATAACAAATGATATAATGGGACATATCCATACTAAAAAATTTCCTTGTTCATCTTGAATTCAAATTTTACTCTAGGAAGCTTCTGTTTCATTTTTATCTGGGTAAATATGGAAGTGCTGTCTCTAGACAAATTGAATCAGAAATATTCTAAACTTTGACATGCAAGCTCCTTGGGGACTGGGGAAGCAACCTGTGACCGAAAACAGGAGGGTTAAGTAAAAATATATTGACTGAAAATAACCTCAGCAACACTTTGCAACTCTGCTCCAAGAGCACTGCCATCATCTCTAATCATCACTGGAAAAAAGTAGAAAGCAAAGTAAGAAAGTTGTGGGCAATCCTCTGGGGACCCTGACAGAGGAAAGACCAACTGTCTTTTGGATGTTCCCTAATGAAGCAGCCTGTCCTCTGGCTAATTATTCTACAAAGAAGCCAATTATTCAACAGGCCTCTCATCTGCTCCCTAAATCTATATGAGATATGTGGTTTTGGCTTATATTTTTTTGTCCAAACTATTAATGTTGGCAGACAACAGAAGACCACTAGACATTAAAAGAAAGCCTGTGTAACAGGGGAGAAAGTAACTAGCAATAAAGCAGAAAAAACTTGTAAGACAAGAGGGCAAAGAAAAAAACCCTAAAACATAACTAATATCATGTTAGAGCAAAGAAAAGGTGTTGCATTTGTGAAATAAGAATATCACATTCTCTTTAAAAAGGAACAAGAGAATAAGCAAAAACTCTTTAAAAATAAGAACATAATGGCTAACATTTTAAAACATCGTTAGAAGACTTGAAAGATAAAGATGGTGAAATTTCTCAGAAAATAAAATAAGTGGGCATGCAGATTTTAAAAAATGGAATGAAAAATGAGAATATTGGGAGGATCCATCTAATAAGTGCCATATTCCACTAACAGGAGTGCTAGAAAGGGAGAATAAAAATCAGGAGGAAAGAAAGTTGTCAAAAAATGTAAGAATATTATCTAGAACCAAAAACACAAATTCCTGGACCAATAATGTCCACAGAATACACAGGACCATGTGTGAAAACCATGTCACTTCAGGCACCTTAGCATCACCTTTCAGAAAAATGGTGTTGAAGAAGATTCTTAAAGAATTGGACAAGTCCAGTGAACATCCAAGCCATGGTTCCTCAGCAGATGGGCACCATATTTCAGGAAATGTAGCCTCAAGCTGGCAGAGTGATATTGCCTCTGAGATGGTGATCTCAGTGACTCTGTCCAGCCTCCTGCAGGAGGGAAATAGTGGTGAGGAGAGCAGAAAGTGAATTAGTCTGAATCACTCCTGAGCAGTGGGTGGTCTGCACAGCCTTCGCTCAAAGGCACAATGCACTTCTCCTGAACTCATGTTGGTGTAGTTGGCCTCTTTCACTCAGTAGAACTCAAGTTTAGCAGGCACAAGTGGAGATTCTGGACTCAAGATAAATGATACAGGGAATAAGCAAGATTTCCTTGGCACTGAAACACTCATAGTACTTACAATATTTACAAATAAAAACATTGTAAATAACTTTAAATAATTGACAACAATGATTAAAATTGAGAAGTCTCATCCCCAAATCTATGTTTTTAGCTAATACTGAAGCACATGAAGACCTGACAACATCAAGTTCATCTTCTTGGACCACTTAGCTGACACTTAATAGTAGATACTTCTTTCAGTGTGGCATGCAGTTCTGATTGGCTACAATCTACCATTTCCTATTGTCCCCAAACTCAGAGGTCAATTGTTCACTGCTCCTATCATTGAATGGGTGCTCTTTTTTATTGTAATAGAGTTGAAGAGAAAATAAATGTTTCCCTTAACCCTCGTCTGAATCACTCATACTCCTCACCGGCCTACCTCCTGTGGGCATGTGAGTTGCTGTCTGCTTTAGCAAGATGCAGCATGACCTCACTACTACTGGATCAAGGTACCACATTAATGCTTTATTACAAAGATAATTTTGTGTAAAGGGAGTCCATGGCATGGAACAGGGGTGGAAACTCTCTCATAAAGCTTATATTCTGAGCAAGGGTACACAATAAATTTATATCCTTGTCCTACACAGGATTAAAAAATGTAATACATTAATAAGCACTCTGAAAAGACTTGAGACAGGAAGATATGATAAAGAGTCATAAGCAACTACTATATAAACATACTTGTTTGTAAATTGTAATTAATGCCATGACAATATGAGGGAGCTATATATATATAATGAGAACTATTCAGGGCAGCAGCATTATAAATATATAATGAGAACAAACTTAATTTAGACTGAGGAGGGAGGTGTCAATATAGAACTGTGTATATAATAAGTAAGCATTTCAGCTGAGACTCGAAGGATGAGTAAGTGAGTTACATAGAGTACAGGTGGGGTGGAGGGTGAGAGGTGGATTGTGAGCAAAAGGAACAAGATGGGCAAGTGCCATGAGGTAGGAGAGACCTCAGCTTATTGGAGACAGTTAGGCCATAGCAGAATAGCAAGTCAGGGAGTGGAGTAAGGCAAAGTGGAAGGTAAAACATCACAAGCCAAGCCCTCATAGAAGGCTTGTGCACCATGCCTAAGGAAACAGAGGTTCACAGAGGTTAAGTAACAGATTCAAGGAACCCAAAGGTAGTGCCAGAAGTTACATTGGAATCCATGACTGTCAAATTATGCAGCTTGTCATGTTCTTTCTACTAGACATGATATCTATCCCTCTTTGTGTTGAGAGACAATCAGAATACACACACACACATCCTCCCAAACTAGGGCTACCAGTTCAAGAGCAGATCCAGGTTTTTGGCTATATGTGTTTTTTGATAAAGATGACCTGGCGTTGTGACATTCACTGGCCCATTCCTTCCAGCACTAGAGGTCAGACCAACAGCTGCATGTCTCAGTAAGTAGCCGGGACCAACCGTGTTACTCAAAACTGGTCTGAAAGCACTTAACACCTAAACTGCAACCCATATTTTTTTTTATAATCAACACATAACTTTAATAGTCCACATAATTTATCTTGATCACAATGGTGGTAACTTCCTGGCCAATGGGACATGAATTGAGGAGCTGATTCTCATTCTCATATTTATCAGGCAGACCTGTTCTGCTCAGCTGGTGTGACATAGCTATGAGGCCTCCATTCTTCACATGGAAAGACAGGAAAGAACGGACAGGTGAGTGATCAGCCCTCTCATGTAGGACATCAGCTTCCAGCCACGTTTTCACTAAGTCCTAGGTGACATCAACTCTCTCTGTTAGCACAATGCTGTTACACCATCCAGGGACACCATCCAGGGCAGCAGCAAGCCAGATCATAAAGAAGGTGACAGACTCATCATGCTTCACTCCTGGCCTGTGGATCAGCTGAGAGCCTCTATCACCTTTGTTGAGCTATTTTAATTGTTCCCATTTGCAGGAGCAAATTAGGCCTAGCATTGTTTTCTGGATGCTGTTCATATTGGTGTCAAGAAGGAACAAAATGAGCAAAAAAATGAAAACCCCTTCCAAATAAAAACACAAACTCTGCAAGTGAAATTGATTTGTAAACCTTGTCAGGGTAGTTTCTAAGGCAAATCTATTCCGGGGAACATGAGGTTTTTAATCAAGGTTGGGAAGAACTATTCAATTAATACATGCATTTGGCAGCCATGATAGATTCCTTGCATAGAACTCTTGCATAGAGACCAGGACCTCACAGCTGCACTATCTTCAGCTAATCACTCAGGACAAAAGGGAGGAATGTTTTCTACAGCCAAGCTATTAGAAGTTTGTTAGATTAGGGCTTCTCTTAACACGTGCTAAGTAAAATGGTGATTAGGGAAGGAAGGCAGGCAACCCACATACCTCTTTCTGTTTATCTGGGTAATGTATTTCTGTTTTCTCCTCACCGATTTAGGTTTTTCTCACTAGTTTACTGCTTAACATTACCAAAGGAAGGTGAATATAGAAAGGAAGATTTAGTTCAATTCAATACATTTTTAGTAAGTACTTATTATATATCCTTGCCCTACACAGAACCAAAACAAAAGGTAACAAATTAATAAGCACTCTGAAGAGATATGGAGATATGATAAAGAGTGATGGGCATTTCAGCTGAGACCCAAAAGACCAATAGGTGAGTTAGGTAATGTGTAGGTGAATTAGGTAGTTAGGTAGAGCAAGGTTCTGGAAATATAGTCTACAATCGGTAGGAGAGAGACAGATAGAGAGTCCAGAATATATGGTCCTGCCGCACACCGGCTCAGACCCCCAGTGCCATTTGCAGGGCTCACCCAGGCCTATGAGGCAGCTCTGGGGGTCACACAGGCTGGATTTCCTAAAGTAGTTCAAATTTCAAACATTGTATGCTGCCGTTCAGAGACCATCAAAATATTTCCTAAACTCCAACATTGGAAAATCCAATCTAGAATTTCTTACCATGAAATAGTAAAATCATAGTCCTTTTTGTGACAATGTGACTTAGGTTTAGGTTTTAAAACTACTTTTGTGAACTATTTTTTGTTTACTTTGTACGTTTTGTAAATTATTATCACTATGGGCCTTTGCACTGAGATTGTCGATCTCCTGTAAATTAAGCCCACTTATCAACGGTATATTGAGCTTATACCCAAGTAACTGTCCAAAGCATTAAAAGTGTAAGGCTAAAATTAAATTAATCTGATATTGATAATCATAAAGTTCCATTTGCTCATGAGAGGCCCATCATGGAGTAATGATACCTACAGAACCACTCTGGCAAACAGAATTAATACTCGTATCAAAAACAGGCCTAGATTAAGTTAAAGGGGAGGGTTAGGAAGGATTGTGAATCAGGAACTGAAATACACTGTAAATCACCAAACAGCTCAGAGAACTAAGCTCTAATGCAGTGTTTCCAAAGTGTTTAAGTAGAGCTATATGAGGTTCGTAGGGTAAAAGTGATCAAATATTGGCTATTTCATGTGGTTCAAACTAATATTATTAGGCCAACCCTAGATCTAGGAACTGTACCTCAATAAATAAAAATAACTGGGACCATGGGGGTAAAGCTCTGGATCAAACATTTTAAGCAAATCCTTATAGATTAAGCATCCATATTAATATTAAAATCCCTGAGAAGTTTTGGAGTAAATCAGCTTGTTAACTACACTCCCCAATGCCTTTGATTTTGGAACTCATTTTTCCCACAGGAAATTTGGGGATACTTTGGGAAATACTGATTTTCAGTATTGAAACATATCACTAAGAGCAGTTGTGGGTGACATAACATTATTTGGGATGACAAAGTGTTTATGTGTTAACATGGCCTTGGGATCTCCAGTTGTTTCAATACAGCATCTGCTGATGTATTTTCCAAGATAATCAAAAGAACTATGCTTGGATTGTAAATGAGTTATCTTCATGAGCAAGATATCTTGAAAAACATAAAATCTACCCTCATAAATGTAAGATGACAATCTGAGAGCAATAAATCCTCCCATTTTTCAGCTGAAATATCCCTCAATTCTTATCCACACATATTATCAAGTGAATAAGTTACAATGGATAGGAGTGACAGTTTTCTTTCCTCATATTATAATATTTACTTTCTGAATTATTACTTTCGGGTAGCAGTGATATAATTTGCAAATGATTTGGTTCAGTAAAATCTTAATCAAAAAGTATTCAACAAAGTGGAAACCTTAACAAACTAGAACATTTGTGCATGAAGTACTTTGATAAAGAGAAACAAAATAAAATCTGGTATTATTAAAACAATAGCCACCACTAGGCTAAAATTAGTTCCATATACTTCCAGGTAACTCAAGGCTTGGTTATAAAAGGATTCTGTCACTTACTAATTAGATATGTTAATGAACTATGGTTAGATTTGAATTTCCTCATCTGCAAGATAAGGAGAGATGTCCTAATACTTCCACATGCTCTACTGAGTTCCCACTGAACTCTGTCCTTCTATCATATTCTTTACATCATCTTTTATCAGGTTTATTTATTTGCTTATCTTATCCCTTCTTCTAGTCCTCTAGTACTGAAAAAAGCAAGAACTAATTCTGATTAATATTTTTTCTAAATACTTCATAACAGTGGCTAAGGGTGCAATTCTGACTGCCTGAGATGGAGCATTGATCCTATCTCCTACTGGCTGTGTGACTTTGGGCACTTGCTTAATCTCTGTACCTCAGATACCTCAAACATTGTATTGAGATTTTAGCCATACTGACAATATGGTTTGTTCAGTCCAATCACTACTTAGAACAGTGAGTGACACATGGCCGACCGTCAATAAATGCTAACTCTTGAACTCTTATTAGCTACTTTGTAATAACTATTTGTTGATTCCATTAATGTGTGGGTGACTATAACAGGCTAATGTCCCTTCCTTATCATAAAAATATTTTATATTCTTTTTTTATTGTTGTTCAAGTACAGTTGTCTCCATTTCCCCCCACCACTTAATTATTCCAACCTCTCTCTGAGTAGTACAAAAATTGTTATCTTAATCCTGATAATTTCAAAAAGATATTTTGAAATGTAAGTATATCTTCTTATATTCAAACTTCCAAATTTATTTTCCTTCCAATCTCTTGAGAGTAAGACTTCTTCACATTTTGCTATAAATGAGATCTTTGATTAAGAATGCAATTTTAAGCTTATAACCCCAAATCATATTTTAGTTAACATTGTAGAAGTGACATTCTCAATTAATGGTCCATATGTTCTACTACGTGTCCAGTATATTAGCTGGGAGCTTCTGCAGATATCAGACCAAGAGGATTAATAAGAGGGGGGGTATTATCACAGTATTCCCTCCCACTGATTTTGTCACAGTCCAGCCTGGTCTAGATTTTGTATAGCATTCTAACCCTTATAATTCTCCCTTTCACTGAAGATCCACAGTGGATCAGAGAACTCAAGGTTTGTTCTAGAACCATGCTGTTTAATACAGTAGCCCCTACCCTCATGTGGTTTTGACCAGTCTAAGCATGGTTCATCCAAACTGAAATGAACTCTAAGATACACACCAGTTTTCTAAGACTAAATGCTAAAAAAGGTATAATATCTCATTAATGATTTCACATTGATTACATGTTGAAATGATAATATTACTTTACCTAATATTTGGGTAAAGTAAAATGTATTATCCAAATTAATTTCAACTTCAACTGTGTTTTACTCTTTTATATGTGGTCACTAGAAAATGTTATATTGCATAGGTAACTCAAATTATGGCTTGTTTAATATTTTGATTGGACAGCATTGACCTAGTCCATAATCTAGCTCTAGAATATTCTCTGAGTCAATCCCTGTCCTAAATTCTGTATATGTATCCTTTCACATTATGAAGTCCAGTGAGGAATTATTATCCTTATTTTAGATTTAATGAAATTGGGAATTTCAGGAGGCTAACATAACTCATAAAAAGTAATAAGAACATTAATTTGGGTTTATCTGACTCCAAATTCAGGTTTTTTCATTGTACCAGACAGCATTTGGGTGGCAAACTGACCAAATATTAAATAACATTAAATCTTACTCTTTAATTGGATTCTCCCAAAGCAGATACTGAGGTGAAATTCTGCACGCAGAATGCTTGTTAGACATTAATATCTATGAAAGAAAAGGGAGAAATTAAGATTAAGCAGAGTGAAAAGTTAAGCCATGCTGAAACCCAACAAAGGACCAGCCAACCTGACAGGAGGCTCTAGTGCAGTGTTGTCTGTCAGAAGGATCTCTCTTCAGGCCAAAGTAGTCTGGCCTTACATGCCTGACTCCCTCAGTCACTGTGTGGGAGTTGCTCTGGAAGTACATGAACTAGGGTAGGGTGGCTCTGTGCAGCTGAGACAGACCCTGAAAGAACTGATAACTGAGGGCTGCCTGCTGAGCACATGCTCCACAGATTCCCATACCTGAATCCTTGAAAAAAGATGTGGGTGGTCTGTCACGTAGTGAAAAAAAGGTAACTTTTAATTTTGTTTGTTTTAATTCCTCTTTTATTCTTCTGAATGCCTCAAGGAGAGATACTTCTCTTTTTTTTTTCACAGAGGAATATTAGGCTCAGAGACTCGGCAGGAAACATAATAATGCTAAGATTTAATAATATTATTTGTTTTTAATTGTACTTATCTTTATAGTGGTATTCCACTTATAAAATATGCATTTGGTTTCCTCATGTAAGTTCCCTTGATAAAAACTTAAAAAAGAAGCAATTAATTGAAACATACAAAATGAACCTACGGAATTTAATGCAAATTAGGTTTGGTGGCCTAGAGTAGAAAAAGACAAAATCTATGGAGACGGAGCTTACTGTATTGAAGAATTGGTAGTCATTCCAGTTTCAGACACATGCACCATCAGTGAGGCTGGGAAGCAGTGACAAGCACACAGCTAACTACTGATGTCACACTGCTTTCTGGAATTGGACCACATCAGAATCAACATTGCCACTACAAGTTTACACAGTCCAGTCAGTTCTTCTCTTAAAAGTCTTGGGTCTCATACCAGTCTGTTATTTCTCACTGCATTGCTGGCATGTGGGGTCCTTCTCAGTACATAGTTTTCTCTTGTAGCCTGATGCCCTACACAAAGGTACCCAGAGAACTTCTTGAGCAGTTGAGGCAAGAGCTTAGTAGAGCCTCTATCCTGATATGATAAGATTGATAGGATACTTCAATATTTCAGAGTTGGGGATTTGAGCCTCTACCTCTTATTCTTATATAGATGGAAAAATACAGAAAAAGAAAACTGCTGAAGGTTATTCCTTTTAGGGAGTAAGTTGAACTTGGAGAAACTGGAAGAAAGTATGTAAGAAAAAAATGTTTTAATACTCCTCTCTATTGTGTGAATGTTTCCACTTTACAAATTACTATTTCACTTGTTTAAACTATTTTAAATTAAAACATAAATAGATACTAAAAACCAAAAAGCTGGGTAGCCAAGGACATGCAGCTAGAAGGCATCATTGTATGCCCACAGGCAGCTGTCTTCCCTCCAGGGTATTTATTGATAAAGAGCTGTCTGGTAGCAGAGTATTAGAAGAGTTGCTCCATAGACAAAATGCCCTGAGGAGACACAGCAGTACCTTTGAGAGTGACTGGAATCCACCAGCTGCTGACCATGGGAGTCCACAGGGAAGAGTAACAAAGCATACGGCACAGATGAGAGAAGGTTCTGCTGAGAGCAAGCACTCAGCAGCACATCATGTGGTATTCACAGGGAACTCTCACTTGCTGAAGTCTCCACTGACACAGCAGACAGGGTGTGTGACCCAGAGGCTTTTGTTCTTCAATGCAGGGCTCTCTTTCCTGTTTATCCCTATTCTACCTTATTTTTTCAAAGTTATCAGTATCTGCTGACATTTGATCAAGTGATAGAGCATTTCTCTCCCCTGCCATCTTCCAAACAACCCTGTGAGAGCAGAGATGTTGAGGGGCTTTTTTACTACTTTATTCCCAGAGTCTGGACCCAATAAATATTTGCTGAATGAATTAATGTATCAAGAGATGAGACACTCCTTAACCAGCATCCCTATTCAACTATGAAATATGTATACACACAACTCAACAAACATGTGTGACTCAGTGCCAATAGGCCACCTATAAAACTGAGACATGGATTCCCTTTGGTTTTAGCCCAAGCTTAATTATAAAATATAATGTAAGAACCATTAATTTAAAAGTTTTTATTAAAATACACCACCTTAATAAGTATGAAAATGAGGTCTTCTCCTCATGCGAGGAACAAATACCACTCACATAATAAAGATGTAGGTTTATCCTGATTTACAAACATGCCTCTATGTTGCTCTGAAATATAACTAGCATACCCACAATTAGGTTTCATTATCTCCTATTACCTTAAATAGATGTCCAACTAAAATTGAGTAGAGACTATGAATATAAATTGACAAAACCAAATAATTATAAAATGCACTCATACAAGGACCAATTTAAGTTCTCCACTGAGACTTTTTTCACTGTGGTTGCTGGACTCAAAGCCTATCACTTGGGTTTCCCACGAAGTTGCCCTCTGACATCTCTGAACATTTCCATCTAGCTCCCTTATTGGCACCCCCTCTACTCTTCTCACTAGATGTGAACACTCACCATGCTTTTACCCTACCTGTGATTCCTCATCCTCATGATTTTACCATTTATCAGAATACCCACTATATAGTTATTTCAGTCCTCTCTCTTCCTGACATCTCTACTAACGTCTAAGCCCAAACCTCCAATTCCTTCTTCTGTCCTCACCAGAAATTCCTGTAGTGTTTTCAAACTCAACATATTCTTTTCTCAAACTTGCAATTCACACCCTTAGCCCTGTTCTTCCTTGGTGTTTGCCACCTCAGTGAACACCATCAACAGTGGTCCATCACACAGGATCTCTTACCTGGACTATCACAAAGTCCTAGCTTCAGACACTTAAATATTTCCTCTCTACCATGTATTCACCACATACTTCCAGGAGAAGCTCTATATAAAATATGGAAAACTATAAATGGCTCCCATTCATAAAAATCTGAAAGAACAATTGGGCCAAAGACCAAAATACAGCATTTCTAAGCATAGTACTGTTTCCTTGCTTATCCTAATTTCAGTTCCCACTGTATTAACTCACACACCATTATTTTTCAAGCAAATAAATGTGCTTTCTCTTATCTAGACAGCCTTTGCAGTTTTTCTCTTTACCTAAACTTCCATTTTTACCTTTCCCACCTGGTGAGTGAGGAAGATTTCATCATTCAAGATCAATATTGAAAATATCTTCAGATATGACATTTTCTTTCACTCTCTTATCATTCACCAAATATACTCTCAGATTTATGTCCTCACAACTCCATAAACTTATACCATAGATGTTATCACATTGTATTTTAATAACTATTATTCTGATATCTATCTTTCACCTTTATAGAATACAACCATTCTAGTGGCAAAGTTTGTATTTCAGTCTTTCATATATTTTTGCATTCCTACTATAGCAAGTATCTGCATATAGTAGAAGCTCAATGGATTGTTTCATACAAATGAATGAATAAGTGAATGAGAAAAATGACTGAATCAATTAAATGACCATGGATCCCAAAGAAAATGATGGTCACCACTAGGGAAGTTGTTTACAGTATGACTAGATCACTCTTGAATAATAAAGTACTGTTTTGCCTTTTTTTCTTTTTTTCTTCCTCACCAGGTATAAACATTCTCCAGATCATGATTCTATCCAATTTTAGTAGTGGGGGAGACAGAGAAGATAAATCTAACTCTTAAGATGGGGATTCTGGACATCAGTAGTCCTTTGCAGCACATACTAAAAAAATTGGGCTTATTAATGCCCCCCCCATTCATCCCTTTACAAAGCTATCCTGGCCATCAAGTTTCTAATACTGTCAAGGCTTGAGTATTGATGTTTAACACCCCTCCTTGGGCTGGGTAATGACTGCAGCATAGTGATCTCTCTTTGTTACCCCCTGACAGTCCTGAATTAGCCAACGACAAATAGCTGACATTCATTCTACGGCTGACATTTGAATCTGTATTCTTTGTAACGATTACCATTTATCAACGATCAGCTATTGATTACTCCCATCTGGGTCTATAACTTGATTGAAGGTTAGTTGGATACACAGTTTTCATGTAGGCTGCGTGCACAGAACCCAGTCTGAGCTGGGTAAATGAGGTGTCCAGACACAAAATGAATAGCACCAATCCAAATTGTATTAACTTTTAATGAGCCAAGATTAAAACAGCTCCAGGGACAGAGTTCTTGGGGAAGAATAAAAATCCAGGATGATGAAATACCATTTTGCTTAGCTTTTGCAGGGGCTAGGATTCTGTCTTCTCAGAATTCTGCATGTCTTCCACACCAGTGAAATACCTATTAAAATATATATTTTGCAGTGATTTTTTGAGTCTCAGTACATCTTTAATGGAGGCCACAGAGTGATAGGATTTGAATCAAAGTGGGAAACATGCCTCAGTAAACTTCCCGAATAATTAAACTCAGTACTAAGACGAGCTCAGGGACTCCAAACTGAGTACAGATTTGGGCAAGTTGGAGAACGACTTTCAAGGTTTTAAAAACTTAACTAATTGTCATGTGTTTAAAAGGAATTTTGGGCAATTTAAGTTTAGACCCCCAATCTACTACTCTTAAAAAAATGACAATAGAAATAAAATTTCATGGCTGATAGCACAAATTTATGTCAAAGCTACCAGAATTTTAATTGCAGTTTAGTCACTTCAAAAACCACTGGGTAAATAATTTAATCTCCCTATGTATCTATATAGTAGAAATAACAACTTTCTCTAAGGAGATGTTTACAAAATTGCTTGACATTACATATATTGTGGTTAACAAGTTGCTTAGAACCTACAAATAGTTCAATGAAAGGTTTTTGTTATTCTTACTGTTATTTCATTCATTTAGCAAATATTTACTGAATGCCTACAGTGTGCCATAATTTGTGTTGGGGATAACAGTGGTGAAAATAAAAAATAAGATTTCTATCATCATGTTAACAGAAATAAAATAATCCCACTTTGTAATAAGTGCCATGTAAATGTCAAACAAGGTTTTGGTGAGATAGAAATAACAGTGGTGGACAGATTTTAGATAAGTAGGTCAGGAAAAGCAACTCTGAAGAGATGGCATCTGAGCTGAATATTAAGAAAGAGAAATGAAAACCATAACAGAAGTAGGAAAAAGAGCATGTCCAAAGGTCCCAAGGTAGAAAAATGTGTGAGCTATATGATAGACTGAAGAACATGACAAACAGAGAAAGAGAGAGAGAGAGAGATTGAAAAGTTGTTCAGGAGCCATATCATAAATAGCCTTTTTGACCATGGTGAAGAGTTTAGACTTTGTACTAACCAACACTATCTTCCCATTGATGAATTTTGAAGAAAGAAGATTATGTTCCAAGGAACATGGTAATTCACTGTTCTCTGCCAAACACTTGCTTGTCTTATCAGATCTAAAGCAGCACAAAGAGGGAAATTTGTTGCCCCTACCTCAATGTTCAACCCTTAAGACCTTTGTGAGCAACACTGAATTCTTATTCCCCAGATCTTTCTACTCCCAAAAGAAGTGAGAAAAACAAATTACTACCATAGAGCAAACCTAACCAATATATATAATGATGGATCGATCAATAAAGGTTGTTGAGTTCATTCTCAGAGTGGTGGGTTAATCACCACAAGACTTTGAGTTCATTTATAACCTCAAACAACAAAGTCAACTTTCCAAAACAATCATATTCCATAGTTTATATGATCAAATGCATCTTCCTATAAATATTTTTTTAAAGTTTTATGATTAGCAACCTTGTAGTAAAGGTTATACTCCTTGAATATTGCGCAAAAACATTTTAATTAAATATTAAAGATAAAAGTAAAGTACGTATAGATTTAAATTCAGTAAGACTAAACACCTCCTGGACAGTCTATTTATAGAACTCCTCTTTCACTTCTTGCCAAAAAGGGCAAGTTCAACAGCACTTCAGCATTTTGTTAGTGAGATTTTTCTCAAGTCTTTCTATCAAATACAATTATGTTTCTTTAATAGCATCAGTCAAAGAATTTAACATCTATAATCCTCAGCCTCCACAAGTTATCTGATAAACGCATTCACACTAAGGCATGATGATATAACTTCACCCAGGCACATCTAATTTTAAACAGTGAGAGGATATTGCCTAACCTCATATTGGAACTCAACTCCTGGAGGAATTTCTGAGATTAGTTGTAAGATATGCATGAGTTAATTAGCATCCCTGGCACCTTCCAAATTACTTAGATAAATTCCTCCTTTGACCATGATTAAGACAATTAACTGGGATATTTTGCTTGCAAAAATTTATGGATATTCTTCTAATTTGGAAAAAAAAAGTAAAGAGGAAAATAAAAGTATATGATCCCTCCAGAGCTACTGTCAATAGAAATCAGATTATAAAATGATTAGATGCAGGGATTGTTCCATTGTCACAGAAAATCTGTGTCACCCTAGAAGGCTGCAGTCATTCCAATGGTCACCATACAAGCTATCCAATGAATAAACATGGCCACCTCCACTGACATAGAATGGTCTGGAGCACTATTTTTCAGCATTGGGCATTTTGCTCACTTATTTATACCTACTGCCGATGAAAAGATAGATGCAGATGGTATACTGGTGTCCTGAGGGAATGATGGCAAGGGACACATTCACAGATCTCTCAGCTATTTCCCACTTTCCCTGATATAACCAGCCTCTCAAGCCCTCTTACCCTTTCTTGCTCCCCTGCCAGGCTGGTCCCCACTAGCCATATCAATAAGAATCCTTTGGAGATCCCCATTCTTTTACCCTATGACCCTTCTGCTGTGTGCTTCCTGCCAATCCCAACCTTAAATCCATTGTACATATATGTTTTCTCTTCAACTGTTCTCAGGATTCCCAGAAGTAATGGAGAAAATCACAACCATGCCTTTTTTTGCCACATAATATTTCCTGCACAAGTGATGCTTTCAAGTCTTCTCAACTTTTCTTCACATTCTTTCTCATTGTCCCTGGGACTACTCCAAGTTTACTAACCCAATCAAGTACCCAGGCTCCACCTCTACCTCCTTCGGGAGACAAAACCTCCAGTGTGAGCTATCCCCCTGTGTATTCTTATTTTGTTCCCTCCTTTTTCTGGGTGGAGGATGGGGGGACCTCCTCCTCCATCAGAGGCCAACTTCTCCACTTGAATTTTCAGTCTGTTCCTCTCCAGGCTCCGTGGACATCGCTGCCTTTTCAATTCCTCTTTCTTCACCAAGTCTTTCCCTTCCAAATAATTGGATTATTCAGTCTTTTTAAATTACTTAACTTCTGATTTCCCCTCCCTTTGTGTCTTCATTTCTTACCTCCCAATTTATTGCCTTTGTCTCTTCATCCATTACCTGCCAATTCCTTGAAGAGTTGTATACAATCACTATTTCATTTCTTAAACTCTTTTTCAGCTGCAATCTAAGATTTCACACAAACTACTCTAATTAGGCCATCAATGAAGCACTAATTGCTCCAACTATTGGCTTCTTTTCAAGTCTCAATTCTTGGCATCTCAGTGCTATTTGATGTTGCTATGCTAACCCCCTATCCTCCCAAAGATGTCATTTTCCTTGTCTGAATGAAGCCAACCTCTCTTTCTGCTCCTAGCTCTGTGTTGGCCCCACTACTTCTCTTTCATCTCTCTCAGTAGTTGTTTCCCTGCCATCCCTGAAGTGTGGGATTCCCTAAGCCTTCACCATTGCTTCTCTTCATTCTACATTTATTTCTGGGAGTCCTTTCCCATCCCCATGGTGTCAACTATTGCTCAACACCAGTGATTTTCTAATATGCATCTCTACACAAAAACTCCGTAATAGGTCCTCCTGCCTCAAAACTTTTACCCTCTCCAATACATTGCATTTTCTGAGAAAAATCTAATCCACAGACTTGACTGCAGATATAAACATGCCACTGGGTCTCCTTTGTCTTCATGTTGAGGTCACTTTCGTTACCAGGTCTATCAGTCCTTTCCAAGCTTGCTCCAGTCTTCTTCCAATTCCATCCATCACCACTCCTCAATATTTTTGTGGATTAATTTGGTCTACTATATATATAGTAGATATCTGAAATACTCAAAATACTATGGCCTTTCATGCCTTCATGTCTCTCACTCTGCCTATAATGCCCTGCTCTGTTCTCACCCCTGTCCCTGACCACTCACATCTATCTCACCCAAATGTTGCTCCACAGGAAAATTACTAATAATAGCTGATATTTATTGAGTGTTTACTGTCTGTCAGAGAGTATGCTGAGTGTTTCGCATGCATTGTCTCATTTAAACCTCAAAACAACTTGATAGATAAATAAGATTATATATATATATATAAGATTATATATATAATCTTATTTATATATATAATAAGATTATATATATATATATGAAAACAGAATCTTACAGGGTTAAGTAACTTCTTTAAGGTGACATGGGTAATAAATAAATTTGATCTGATTCCAGAGCCTTCTCTCCCCATCATATGTCCTAAGGTCCTATGTTTCTCCTGCATATATCTGTTTCCATTTATATTACACTCCTCCTTGGTTACTATTACTTGACTTCTATGCCCTCTGATACCATGTTGAAAGCTCCTGGAGGAAAGGAGATATGGTTTCATAATCTGTCATCTCCTCACCCTTCTAACATGCCTGGCAAAAGCTGGTCGTTCAACAAATGCTCTCTGCATCTGAATTAGAAATAAATACATTATACATATTGACTAAGGGGTGGAGAGAAACTCTAGGCAAAAGATCTAATTTGCCTGACCGTGTGGGTAACTGCCAGCATTCTGTAATGATCCGTGAGTCCAAGAAGAGTGCAAACAATTACAGCCCATTCTTTTTCTCTGAATCACTAATCCTCTTGAAATAGGCTATGTGAACTATCCAAATTATAGTAAATTTACTTGGAAGAATTTTCTGTTTATAGAAACCTATGTTTTTCAATGTTCTATAGCATGAACACTCAAACTAGGGACTTAGCAACCTTGTGATACTGAGATGTTAAGACCAAGTGACACTGAAAGTGCTACAGAGGCAGAAATATAGCTCTCATAGGTCACAGCCCCAATAACAGCTTCCTAAGCTCTCTAGAATATTCTGTGACATCTTAAGTTTATTTTGGAAGGCAGAGCTGTGTACTTTAAAGTAAATGTTGAAAGAAAGGAGGAGATGCTCAAGCCAACAGTAGAGCATAAAACAGGGTGCCTCACACCATCATTCTTTCCATCTGTCTTTCTCAAATACAGAACCTGTAGATCCCTCTACACCTCTGCAACACATGTAACAGGGGCTTTAACTTTAGCTGTTTTCCAATGCTAAGTATTAGCTCTCCAAATCCACTGGTGCTTGAAATTGGTGAGATACAGGTTTCCCCTTCTATCCAAAAGTAGAGCATTCCTATGAAACCTGCTGTAAACTGAAATGGCATAAAGTGAAGACACAATTACCTTAGGACAACATCTTGCTAACGGATGCACAAAATAAATGGAAATAAAGCACAGATGCTCATAGGCACAGTTCAAAGCTATGGTACATGTTACTGAGATGTTGAGTGTGGTTCCTGGAGAAGGAGTTTGATGGGACCACTCTCCCTGCCATGGGTCTGCACTGCTTCTTTAAGGGTTGCCACAAAACAAACACTGAATGCTATTTTAGCTTTTTGACTTTTTTGGTAAAAGCAAAAATCATCTTTGGATTTCTTTATTAACACAAAAGTACTAATATAGGTCTTTCATAAAAGCAAAGTGGTAGGCCCTGGCCAGGTTGCTCAGGGGGTTGTTGCCCCATACACCAAAAGGTCACAGGTCAGATCCTTGGTCAGGGCATGTCTGGGAGGTACCTGATCAATGTTTCTCTTTTATACCAATGTTTCTCTCTCTTTCTCTCTATCCCTTCCTTTCTCTCTAAAATCAATAAAAACATATGTTCAGATGAGTATTTTTTTAAAAAAGCAAAGTGGCAGAAAGCAAACTTTTGAAAAGCAAGAAGCAAATGGATTGATTCCTTGAATTGGATGTAAAAAGTGACCTATTTTAAAATCACTAGGACATATTTCTGAGAAAGGCAAGAAAGGTATGAATGTGCTATAATTGCCTATTGGTCAGAACCTTTACTCTGTATTCTTGGGATTTAGTTCTTTCTCTTGTGCCTTTCTCCACACTCTCACCACCTCCACCAAGTGGGAGGAGAAAATCATGAAAAACATTATATGCAGGTTCACAGAGACTGAGAGCTGATAGAGAAAGTGGAAACCATTAGTCCAGACTCTTCATTCCACCAATGGGGAGAATGAAAATTAGAGAGGAGATTGACTTTCCCTAGACTCCAAAAAAGTTGAGAAAGTCCCACTGTTTTTGACAAGAGCCAACACTGTACCTCTCTTCCCAGCTCCGCACTCAATGCACACAATGGTAGCTTGAAATTGGCTATAGTTACACCAGAGAAACTGGCAAACATTACAAATCAAGGTGCTTTACCACCCCCCTGCCACCAAGGAACCAGTTTAACAACACACCACTGTTATATAGTATTTGTAAATATAAAACCCAATGATTTTTCCTTATTCTGAGCTCTGTCTTCTTTCTTTCACTGTTTCTCTTGCCTGAGTGATTACCTACAAGCAGGAGGTAATCACTTTCATACACTAGACACAGTGCAAAGAGTTGCTGATAATGTGGAGAAGAAAACAATAAATCCCTGCCTCCATTGAACTTAGTATATTGGGGACATAGGCATTAAGCATATGAGAGCTATGGCTATAAATAAAGGGCTTAATGTGTGTTACAAGAGCATATACAAGAGGGACATGATCTAGGCTGGGGAAGTGATATGTTTAAGGAAGCTCTTCCTACCATGTTATCACAAAATGGTGTATGTGACTCCAAAATGTGCTTTGTAGCCAGACAGATCTAAGTTTGAGTCCCAGCTTTATATAGTCTTGTTGGGTGACCTCAGACAACTTCTCAAAGCCTTGGGTTTTTCTCAAACAAAATGACTATAATCTTAGCACCTACTGCATAGGGGTGATGTGAGAATTGAAATAATAACATGTGGAATGTCTAGCCCCAATCCTGGTACCTAGTTTATGTTCAATGAATAGAGCCAATATTTATGATTGGGGCCATTCATATTATCTTATCTTCCCTCTGCATGTGTAGAATGCTCCCTCAGTCTATTTCTTTACAGGACATTAGCATTACTTCCATGTGTAATTTCTCTGAGAATGGGGGGAATTGCAGAGGCCATCTGGTGATGGTGGACCCTAGCCAAATCATCACTAATTGCCTAAGTGCTCTAGCTGTCCTTGGTAATGGGTTTGGCAGGTCTGATTACTGCAGACCACATGCCATCTTTGAGTTGCTACTGTTGTGAGCTTGATCCCTAGCCAGCAGCTCCAGGTTCCTTCTGAGTTTGGAGAAGAGCCTTTGGAGAATGGAATTCAAAAAGGAACTGGCAAAGGTGGGTCTTGTCTGCTCCCACGCACTCCACGTGTGAGCTGGCTGTGACTAAAAGGAAGACAGGGGTTGTGATTAGAGGACAGATGAAGCAGCTTTTAGTGACTTCTGAGGATCAATCTTTGGGCAGTTCCAAGCTGCCTTTGCCTGGGTTTTGATATGCAAAGCTAAGGCCAAGGCCCCCCACTCTAGGGTAGGGATTATGTTAGATCCAGGATTTACCTACCATTTAGCCTCCCTGCTGCCTCTCTTTGCACTGCCATACGTGATCATGCCACAGACTCGATATCAAACACCAAGATATATATTTACCCAGCATAGTGTCTGGCACAGAATAGGGAATCCACAAATGTTAACTGAATGAATGGAGAGTTCTACGTTGTTTGCCTTCACAGTGATTTGTTTCCTGATTGTTCCTCATTCCATCCACCTCCCCTTTGTCTCATATGGATAGACCAAATACATGAGGAATACATGGAAAACACTTAACATAGGACCTGGCCCATGGCACATAACCAAATAACTTTATTAGTATGAGCTATTTCCCAAAGACAAACAATGAGACATAGTTTCTCTTCCTTCCCCCACATTTAGCTGTGGATAATGTCAGCTCACACCTGGATGGCATCAACCTATCTCCTGTATTATGACCTTGGCTAACTTAGAATGGAAATTCACAGCCTCAGCTTTTCTTTTACCAAAGGTCATAAAGACAAATGTTAGCATTTGCTGACTCCTGGCTAGCCTGGCACTTAACAGTTCACAAGGCACCTTCCAATGCATTTGCTTCACTCCACCCTCCCTGAGCCCCTTTGAGTGAGGTGAGAATTATCAACTCTGCTTAACATTTGTAATTGGTGGAGACTCCAGTCTCAACAACCTGTCCAAGGTCATAGAGTCCTTATAAGGGATATTAAAAATGTAGAGAATATCACTAAACTCTGAAAACTGTTCTTGATGCAAGACTCCAGGGTGGAACCTTTATTCTTCCAGATAAATTCAGAATCAATTAGTATTTATATTTAAAGCAAAGTAGGAGTGAGAGGCACTCACAAATGTTGCTGGATTTTTTATTGTCAAAGTAACCTGGCTGAGGGCTCCCACATGAGGCTTTTCCACTGGGGCATGAAAAAGATTTTTAGACACAGAAATGTAACCAGAGAAGAGAAGTTACTAGCAAAGGAATGTATGTATACAAAATCTGTCTCAAAGCTACACCACAGGAATAAATAATCAAGCTTAAATGTGTCCCCTGGCATAGACCATCCATCCCCAGAGAGCTGTGATTAAGTGTCCAGTGGTCCTCTGAGCACTCATGCCTCCATCCCAGCTCAACTGCACACAAACTGGGGACAATAATTTGTGCAGCTGGTGACAATGGGGGCCAAGTTGCTTTCATGTTTTTCTTTCATCAAATCTTACTGAATTTTCAGAGTGATTTTGTATAAGGCAATTTTCTCCCTTTTCCAAAGGACTCCATACTTGCTTATACAATACATTTTGGCGTTGATGAATAGAGAAGAAAACATTACAGCTGTTTCAGTAAAGGCCCAGTGTGTATAGAGTGGGCAAGGGAAGGGGATGGCAGAAATTTCTGCAGGGTTCCACCATCAGGCTGATACCAATGACATTAAACAAACACTTGATCATTTCTTGCCCCAGCTGAGCCATTGATATTATTACAATTTTGCCATGGGGGATTTTTATTCTCTGTTTCAGATAAATCTAGCTATTCTCCTCTAGCAATCATCAATCAGCATTTGGCACAAGAATTTTATCCTAAATAATGTGCAAGTTTAGATCTGGTATCAAATAAAAAACAACTAGCAAGTAGAATGTAAGAATTAGGAATGGTGGCTGGGGAGACAGACTGTTTAGGTTTGAAATCTGAATCTCCTGCTAAACAAGCTGTGGAACCTAGGCTGAGTTCAATTCCTCGGAGCCTATTTTCCCATTTCTGAAACAAGGTTATTTGGAGGATTTCTATAGCACATGGAAAGTGCACCAACACAAATCCTGTCAGCTCCACCTTTTATTTTAGTCACTGCTGAGGCAAACAGCAATCTGAAACTCACACCCTGTTCCTTTGGCTTCCCACTTCTCACTGCCTCAGTGATGCGGACATGTGCAGGAAAGTGACTGGCACTAACATGTAAACAAAACAAATTTTAGGCTATAAGAAAGAATAATAAACATCTATTTGAGCAAAAGGAGCTGCAGCCTTGAAGACACAGATCAGATACAGGTAGCAACCTAAATTGTGTTCCCCTGAGACAAAGGGGAGACTGTCTTTTATCGTGAAAGTTCCCACCCAGATTCTCAATTTTATCTCTTTTATGTAAATGAGGTACCCAAATTGTGCAGTTCTGATTAGAAGGAGCAAGTCTTAGTCCATGGTAGAAAGACTAAACCAGGTTCCCCTACAGGTTGATTCACACAGTGTAAACAAGTGGGACATAGTGCAGGAAGCTGAGGGCTCAGTCAGGTTTTCCTGGTAAAGAGTAAGTGAGGAGCCTCATCAGCAAATGATCCTAGACTCTTATTCATAAAATTTGGGCCCTTGGTTGACCATGGTGATTCCATCTGAGCAGACAAAGTCCTTCTTGGTGCTCACATCAAATGAATCTTTCTTCTCTGGGTCCACACACATGTGTGTCCTGGAGATAGTTGCAAGGTTACCTTTGATTGAGGTGGGGTGACAGTTCTGAGCATTTTCCTTGGGGCTGTGGAGAGAAAAATGCATGCTTCACTAGAAAACTGGGCCCTGGACTGTCTAGACCCTGGGGGGCACCCCTCTGAGGTATCTGATTTTATAGAAGCTATTTTACAATGCTCTAAATTATAGATGACTGAGAACAATGTGAAATAATTCCTGACTAAAGACAAGCAAATTCTGTTCTGTCTGAAAGATTCTTCCTACTGTGGCAAAAAGTAATCTTGAAGTGTGTCTGTTCTTTGGATCCTGTTTTGAAGTAGATAAAATATGTCTCATCCCCTTATGGATTATGACCCAAATATTTATCATTTCATTTTATGTCTGTATGAGAATCATGATTTTAGCCTACTTATGAAATTACTTTTTAACAATTCTTTGGAATGTCCCAAAGGATTAAATACGGGTAACCTATGTGTGTAACACAAATTTATATTGGTTTTCCCCTTCCCCATTGAATTCTCTCTTGTCCCTCTGTCCTGGTTTCTTGATATTATATTCCCACATAAACTACCTGTACACAAATTTTTGTCTTGGTTTCTTTTTGAGGGGTAAGAAATGGATTAGGGAAAGGTGCTAAGACATTGGAACATGAAAGTTATTCTATAAATGTTAGTTATTATTTCAGTAAATTGGTAAACTGGAATCTTGAAAACTGTTAACCTAAAAATAAAAAGTCAAAGTGAGAGGTAACACGTGTTTATTTCAGATCAAAGAATAGCTACTCTGGAAGCACTGATTGAAGTAGAAACCCAAAAAGTGTTCAGATTAGGGAGTGAAGCAAAGGGATTTCCATAAGAAAGGGATGGAAAATAATTACATGAATGGAGGGAAGGAATTTCTATAGATCTAAATAAACTAAGTTATTCTTTATCTATACATAGTGGTGCTAATTCTAGAGAATATGCTTAATTTTCAGCCCTATAGTCAGGAGTTCCGCTTTTCTGTTAGTTTTGCAAACAGCTATTGGGAAGACAATGCTGCTCTGGTCCAGTTCAAAAGCTGTTTTGCCCAGTTCAAGCATTCCAGATGTGTAAGGAGTAAGACAAGCAATGCAGTTCCTCTAAAGCAGATGCCGATTCCATTTTAAAATGCCTTCACTTCCGCCAACTTTTCACAAAACTAGCAACATAACCCATTTATTGAGGATGGCAGAGAAACTGAGTCTCCAAAAGTTGTGGAAGCCCTAGACTGTGTTTAGACGAAAGAGAAGCAAAGGTCTTGTTATGTATACCACCTCCATCTTGAGTTTTCTGTCCCTCAGGACTGTGTCTCATCCCAGCTGACGCATTCCCTCTACCTAAATCAGTTCTGGATACCCAAAATGGTATCCAGATGCTTATGCATCTGAATGAAACAGGCAGCCAGTCAGGAGTGACTGAGTGCAGGAAATCAAGCTCTGACCCACTAAAAGTGAGATAGAACTCCACAAGTGAGCTAGAATTCTGCAGAAATATTCCTGGTTAAGATTTGACATGAGTGGATTCAAGAGGAATAGTTAAAATTTAAAGCAGCAAAAGAGATGGGGCAGAAATTCAAGGCAGAGAGAAGTTTGAGGAATTACATGAAGATGGTAAAGAGTGCCAAGTGGGCTGTGAAGGGTGCATATAAAAAGTTTGCTCTAAGTGGAGCAGTGTGGCTTGAGAGAAGGTGTAAACAGTTCTCATGGGGTGCCCTTACTCCTGCCCAGCATCAAGTACAGCTTCAGGGGATCCCTAAGGATCCCATGACATTTCCACTGGTGCTTCTGAATACCCTTTATCCCATGATTCCACCAACTGCAAATAAATTTCTTATGGGTGTTCAATGAAATGAAGTAGAAAAAGGACCTTTTGGGGGGTGTTAACTCCCCCCTTTTCCTTCTTCCTTTCTCTGATGACACCCATCTCCACACAAAGTTCAGTCTTAATGTAATTTGCACTGCAGTTTCAACACCTGATTCCAAATGGTGATAATTAGGCCATTTAGCTTGTCTACAGAATATGACATTTAGTTGGTCTACAAAAATCAACTGGCATATTAATGCCATTTCTACCCTTTTTAAAAAAATAATGATCCTTTCATACCAAATGCTCACTACAATAACAGTTCCCAACCCTGGTGTTAATTGTGTCTCTTGTTACACAGTTATAGATCGCACTGGCTCTGGATCACATCATGTAATTATTTTTATGCATTAATAATTAGCACTTAGAAATGGATCCAACCTAGTCATTAGGGAAAGGGACTCTTTGATACCTTCAATAAGCACATCACAAGTAAACGTCTTGAGAGACTGGCCAAATTTTTAAAAATCATGGAAGTTTATATTCTCTAACCTAAAAATATATATGTTTTGAGGAAATTAATTGCAAATGTTCAGAAAAAAAGACATATAACCCTGTAACCCAAAACTTCAAAAGAGAGATCCTTATGGACTAAATCTAAAGAGTTCTAACTAGATGATTAAAAGAGAGAGACATCTGAACACCATGCTTCTCCCACATAACTTTACAAATGAATTGTGTGTGAGAGAGCAACTGTGAAATAGCTTCCTTAGAATCAGATAACCCATAGGGATGAGGGATGCCCAGCATCTAAACAATATGGAGTCTAGTTTTCCAGAGAAAAAAGTGTAGCTTAGCTATCTTTTGTATATATTTCTCTCTGTATTTCTTTCTACAAACCTCCTATAGCATTGGATATATGTCAGGTGGCTAAATACTTGGTGACTGATGGAGAAAGGACCTCCCTCTCCTTGTTTTTCCTTGCCTGCTGCTCTTTCTAGGATTAGATAGACTTTGAGAGTAAGAAGAATAAAGAAACAGAGCCCTAAAAAAGGGAGATGATTTGATCAACTTCTCGGCAGAGTAGTAACCGAATAAATATTGTAAACTGATGGACTGAATATTCCAGGTCATAAAGTAGTGACAGTAGTTCTTTGGGTCAGTAGTTATTTGCTTCCATAGTGTTTAACCCAGTACCAAGCCCAGGTGCTTAATATATTTTAATCTTAGTTATTTGTGACAATAAGAAGTCTCTTCTACCCTCTGGTAGAGTTACGTCATCTGTAAAGTGGGAATGATTATGACTGAAGGCAGGAGACTATATTAACTCATCTTCTAGAGTCTAATTGAGCTCAGAGCTCTCTACCTCACATTGTTAACAGAAGAGAAGATACTTTTTTTTATCTCTCTACATTTTCTTTCAAAATCAAAACCTTTGGATCTCATTTACCTTAAAACTTACTCATTGATTCCTGGGTCCTTTCCTCTCATTTCACACTTTGGGAATTTTTACTCTTGTTGTTATATAAATTAACCCATTTATTATAGGCTAGCAATGTTTCAAACAGTGGAGCCCCTACTAATCTTTCAGTCCCTTCAGTCTTCTGATGGTGGACTTGACTTAGACTGCAGAAGTGGGGGTGTACACGCATGCACCACCAGCTACTGTTTTCATGCAGGAGGAAGTACAAGGGGAAGACAAGTTCCTTTCCCTTTCTTTCATGTCTCAAAACTGTCCTGCTCTGGGTCTTTATACCTACCCCTGTTGGTTGCACTCCCAGAAGCTATTTATGTGGTTATAAACTGACAAAAATAATGGTCCAACTTAAAGTTAGAATGCTCTTATGTGACACTGGAAATAGAAGACCAAAATAAAAGTATATGTCTTCCTTGGCTCTGTACAGCTGGAATAATGAGACTCTTAGCTTTCATCTTGCACAAGGTTTCTATGGCTGTTCATCAGTCCATCGAGATAGAAAAATTAATTGCACTTAAGTCACTGCAGTCTTTTGGTATGGCTCAGTTGGGTGGTGAACAATTAAAATTGGGCTTACTACTTATACAGTACTATGCCACTCAGTAAACCACACTGACCAAATTGTAATCTCCATACTTACTCACCTGCAATAATATAGAAAATACTTTTTGTCCCTCACTCTTTTCTGCCAATAACAAACCTTTGGATCCCATTTGTCTTAAAATGTACTGATTGCATCCTAGCATCCTTTAAAAAAAATAAAACCCAACGTATCCCAGCAAGCATTGTTTAGAAGAAGGTGCCATTTTCCTCTCATCGTGTAATTTAGGGGTCTTGGCCAACTGGGAATCAAGAAAGCCTGTCAACTTTATTTAATTAAAATGAAAAGGAAGAAAACCCTCTTTAACATTTCTAATCAACAGGAGTCTAATGAGTCATGTTGGTTTCTGGAGTTGAGACACAGTAGGGCATTTTTGGAGCTAATTTGCTTCATTAATATTCAAAGGATGTAGATCACAGCATTTTCTAGGAGACTCGAGAACTAAAAACGTCAGAGGGAAAATTTTATTTTGCATGCAATGTTAAACAGATGTTCCACATCAAACCAACTGTAGCATATAATATAAAGTGTTGTCAAAATAATTATCATATTTCCTCTCTGCCTCAATCCCACTTGCAAAGTGGATCTGCAATTCTCACCTCTACAATTTTGCTCTTCTCTAGTTTTTACAGTTGACACTGATGATCCTAAGATCATTATGATTGGCTCTGGACTGACAGAAATAATTTGGGGTTTGGAGCCCATCAGCCTGTGTTCAAATTCAGGTCTGTTACTGTCTAGGTGATATTTTTTTTAAAAAATTGAGTTAACTCCTCTTTTGTTCAGTACTTAACACATATTTATTGAGTACCTCTGTGCCAGGAGCTATGCTAGGCACTAGAGAAAAGAGAGAATAGAGACATTCTGAACCTCTGTTTTCTTATCTGTAAACTGGGGTCATAAGTTTTGCTTCACCAGTCTCTCTTGCTGATAAAAAAGGACTATAGAAGACACATGGGGCACAGAGTATATTCAACAAATAGTAGTTTTATATCCTCCAATCCAGGATAATTTCTGTAGCTACATCTATACTCAGGCATTTTATTACAAAGTTGTGATTTTTGGCATGTAATTACAAAGGGGAAATGTGGAGTTTAAAAGGTCAATCTGTGGAGTACAGTTAAGTAGAAACTCTCTGTGGGAATGTAACCAAGACCTTGTTGTCATTTATAATGTGATATAACAAACAAATCTTAAGTCAAGTGTTATGAATTCACACTAATTCTTTGGCAATCAGTCATTAACAGAGTCTTACATGTAACATGAATTCAGTAAATGGTTTTGTGAATAAGAATAAATCAACTATAAAGAGAGAGTGAACTGTCCTTTATGAATTAATAATACTTTACACAATTTACAAAGCCCTTTCACGTTCATTCACTTTATTTCTACATGAGTGTATATATGGATGTCTGCACACACACATACACATGAATCTACTATGTTTAGACACAGGTATACATACTAGAAATATGTAGCAAATAAGACAATATCCCTGCCTTGTGGAGCTAATTTCTAATGGGAAAGATAGACAGTAAGCAAAAAGAAATAGAATGCCCAATAATGAATGAAATGAAAGTCTTCAGTTACCTCTCACATTCTTGTTACAGACTCTTTTTGAAGAAACAAAACAATATGAACAAAACTAAAATGTTATGATAAAAGAGCAATGTGTATAACATTTTTTGGTGAGATGGTTGGGTAAGAAGTCCATGAGAAGTATTGTTTGAACAGAGGCCTGAGTGAGGTCAGCAAGCTAGGCTAAAATTTAGGGTAAGGACATTCCAGAAATTTAAAAAAAAAAAAAAAAAAACAGAAAATGCTGGTACCCTAAAGTGGGAGCAACACTTTCATATTTGGGGAGGAGAAAGATGATCGATGTGGCTGGAGGGAAGGGAAAGGTGAAGACAGGGTGGGTGTGGTGAGAGATGAGGACTGATCCTAATAAACCATGGTGAGGGTTTTAGGTTTATTCTATATGTGATGAGGTAATGAATTTGTGTCTAGGGTAGCCCCAAAGATCCTACCCCTCCTTGTTCAGATATGTCACTCCTTGCATTAAGAGATGGAGCTATTCCCCATGCCCTTGTGTCTGTGCTGGCCATGTGAGAGCTTTGACCGATAGAATATGGTGAAGTGACATTTGGGACTTCAAGTCCAGGCCTCAAAATGACCGCCAGCTTTTGCCTCCTCCCTCTTTGAGCACTTGGAACACTCTCAGAAGCCAGCTGCCATATCACATGGAGAGGGCACGCGGAAAACTCAGATGGCTTGTCAACAGCCCCAACAGAGCTTCGAGCTCACAAAAGCATTAATTACCAGCCTAGTGAGGAGGTATCATGGATGTGCCACACCAACAGAGCCCCCAGATGACCCCAGTCAACATAGCAGGGAGAAAAACCACTTAATCAAGCCCAGTGAACCCACAGAATCATGAAAGATAATCACATAGTATTGTCTTCCTTTATGAAATTGTAAGGATAATTTGTTACATGGCAATAGATAACCAAAATAGATGAGAAGCCATTGGATATGATCTCCATAACAATATTTAATTAATTTGCATACACTCCCTAAAAGGTATGCTTCATTATGGCCCCTATTTTCTAGGTAAAGAAACAGAAGTTAAATACAACTTTCTGAAAGTCACACAGTAGCTAAAAAACAGAGCTTAGCCTTGAATTTGGGACTTCTGCAGAGTTCTATCCCTTGGGTCTAACTAAGCATTGATCCAAACAAACAGACCCACCTAAATTTCATGGACATAATGGATAATTCCAGATGCTCCATTAATCACATTGCTATAAACCAAGATCATGCCTATTAAAGTATCTAAAATTTAAACTTAAAGCCAGAATTCTTCTACCATCTGCATCACACTATTTAATAGCCAGACTGAAAACACTCTGGGGATGTGAAAGTGTAAGATAACTGAAGATGTATTATTGCCTACTGAATGTTTTGTAGCTGAGAAAGAAAATTGGACAAATTCATGAATCAGCCTCTGCTTATTCTGAAATTCAAAAGACTCAGTATTAGTCATCTAGGTTTGGGACTTCTGTCTAGGTCAGACACATTCTTATTTGAAAGTGTGAATGAAATTATTCCTGGGAGAGGATGCAAGACTCGTGAAAATTAAAATGTGTGAAGAGTTCTACATTTAGATTGGTAGGTTAAGAAGTCAACATTCAATTTGTCTGCTGAGTGGGTAAACTAAAAATAAAGGCATGAGTGTATTTTTCCTCCTTCTAGTGCATAGGGAAATATAGAGAAATGTAAATGCACTTTATACCATATGTACTGTACCAAGGGACTTTGAAGCAGTGCTCCTTCTTCTGAATGCAGCATGTAAGTGTTAGGGAAGCTTATGTTATATGGAAAATTTTCTAGTGTATAGTAGGGCTTAATAATTGTTCATTTTTGAAAGGTTCATCTTACAAGACTCAGTTTCTTCACCATTAGAATAAGGATGTGGCCCAAGAAGGCAAGCATGTGCCTTTACCACCTTCCTCTGGAATGGGCTATTTCCACTGTGATACATTTCCACTGATCCAAGACTCTACCTGAGACCCCTTTTTGAAAAAGTTTTTGCCAAAAACAAGTTTGTTTGTTTTTTTCACAGCAAAAAACAACCATCGACACAATGAAAAGATAACCTGAGTTGGAAAAGCATAAATCATCAATGATATATCCAATAAGGAGTTAATATCCAAAATTTATAAAGAACTCAACACCAAAAAACCCAAACAATCCAATTAAAAAATGGGCAAAGAATCTCAAGAGACACTTCTCCAAAGAGGACGTACAGATGGCCAAAAGACATGTTAAAAGATGCTCAATGTCACTAATCATCAGAGAAATGCAAATTAAAACCACAATGAGATATCACTTCACACTTGTTGGAATGGCTATCATCAATAAATCCAAAAATGATAAGTACTAGTGAAGATGTGCAGAAAAGGGAATGTTTGTGCATTGTTGATGGAAATGCACATTGGTACAGCACTGTGGAAAATATTAAGGAGTTTCCTCAAAAAATTTTGACCCAGAGATAAGGTTTCCTTATGACCCAGTGATTCCTCTTTTGGGAATGCATCCAAAAAAACTGAAAGACTGATTTGAAAGAATAAATGCACCCTTATGTTCATGGCATCACTATTTATAATGCCAAGATTTGGAAGCAGTCCAAGTGCACATTAGTAGATGAGTGAATTAAAAAAGCTGTGGTGCATTTACACAGTGGGATACTGCTCAGCCCTATAAAAAGAAGGAGACCTTACCTTTGATGACAGCATACATGGACCTCAAGGGTATTATGCTAAGAGAAATAAGCCAGTCAGAAAAACACAAATACCATATTATTTCACTTATATGTGGAATATAGTGAACAAAACAAACAAAATAGAAACAGGCTCATATGCACAGAGAACAGACTGAAAGATATCAGGGGGGAGAAGGTCTGGGGGGCTGGATGAAATAAGTGAAGGTAGTAAGCAAAAAAAAAAAAATCTCATGGACAACAATATGGTGATTGCCAAAGGGAAAGGAGGGTTGGGGCAGGTGGAAGAGGGTAAATGGGAGAAAAATTGTGACAGAGGGAGACTAGACTTTGGATGGTGAACACACAATGCAATGTGCAATGATGTATTGCAGAACTGTACACTTAAAACCAATATAATTTGATTACCAATGTAACCTCAATAACTTCAATTTAAAAAAAACAACAACAGTGTCTTGGATGTTCTACCAGTTACATTTAGCCCTTAAAAACAAACCATTTACTCTACAAGACAAATACATGCTTCCCTCTAAGCTCTGAAGTTTAGGACTCCATGGTCCCAAATCAATGGAAATATTTAAAACAAATTAGTTTCCTCTTAAAGTGTTGTTACTGTAACAAGAGGAAAATTGTTTTAACATAGCAACTGCACCAAACTACGCATCATGGACTGAGCTGGGTGATTAATTACTTAAGTATTAATTATCACTTCATTCTTCACTGCAGGGTTATAGCATTTTTGTATATTCAGCATGCAGAAAGCACTTCAGCTGTTCTGATTGACAAGCTGAGCAGAAGCATGTCTCTATTAAAACTGTCTCTATAATTTGTGAGTCATAACAAGTGATGTTTTTATTTAGACTTTTGAATCATCACACTAGAAACTTAAGATTGCAAGATTTGGTGCCAATAAGTATCGAAGGTTGGGGAGAAGAATACTAGTAAATAAATGTAGAGTCACATAGAGTTCAAAACAATACTTACTGTGTGCAAAACATTGTGTTAGGCATTTAGGGAACTCAAAGTGGACTGTGGCAGTGTCTCTTCACAAGGAATCCATCGTACATGTACAGAGAGGCCATGGTGTTCTAACAAGATAAATACAAATACCAGAACTCATTGTGCTAAATGCCAGTCACGCAGCAGGATGTGCTCCAGAGATTCACAGGAAGGAAAGGTCAGCGTGGGCTGGGACTTGGGAAAGATCTTAAAGATGCCTCCCTGGAGGGTGCAGGCTCCTTTTTTGTAACCTGTAGCATCTAGCTAAGTTTGTAATTGATAATGAAGAAATATTTGAAGAACTCAACAAACTGAGGTTCACTCAGTCAAGTGAAAACACCACAGTTGGGTGGACAGCAAAAGCAAAGCAGAGGTGGCAGCTCCTGGCAGCTCTGGAACACAGAGGGCTGGAGCAGGGGATCAGAAGGTGAGGAGAAAAGGATTCTGTTTCCTCACTCTCTCCTTGAGCAATCTCAGTTCCACCTATGGCTCAACCATACCTTCTATAACAAAGACTCCCACTTGTCACTTAAATGCCACTCCACAAACTTGTACACTATGCCCCATTCAACACTGAGCATATTCCGTGGAATATCCCTCTGGGTCCTCAAAGTCAAGTCATATAAAGCTCTTCTCTCCTTGGTCTTCCTTTTTCTGATATTGGGAGCAACTTCATGCTAGATTGGTAACTGTATTTGCACTTTAACCCCCTTTTCCTCTTAGAGGGTCCTGTTGATTCTCCACCAGTTCCTCTGTAACTGGTTACCTGTGTCCTATTCTCACTGACAATCCCTCATGGCACCCAAGGTTCACACCTCCCTGCATCTCCTTTGATTAACTATATTTTATTTCCTTATTTCCAGTCTGAACCCACTGTAATTCCTTCTATTTTATTAACCTCCCAAGAGACTAACTCAGGTCATACCATCTTTCATTCATGCCTCCATTATATTAAGTAAGCACCCACTATGTGCTGAGCACTGTGTTCTCTGATTAGCACACCCCACACACATGTCAGAGATGACCTCTCCCTCTTCTACCTTGTATCATATCTATTTGATTCAGCTTTTGTCTCCCATTTTAAATGTGTAAGCTACATGGACCCATGGTCATGCTCATCACTGTATCCCCTGCAGCACCCTAGCACACAGCCTTGTATACAGCTGACACTTAGCTAGTGTATGTGAAAGGAAACAGAAATCAATGCAGGAGGTTGGGATTATATAGCTAAAGGATCCTAATTGTAGAGTAAGGGATTTGGCCTTTATCCTCAGCATAGTTGAGAGCCCAAAGGCCTTGAATTTATTAAGTGGCTTCTGCATGAATTAGGAAGATTGTCCTGGAACCAATGGACATCAAGGAGGAAGAATCATCTAAGTAGAAAGAGTCTTGATTTTCTGAAGAAATGTGATATCTTAAATGAATGAAATATTAGTTGAGAGAAAACAATAAGTACAAACATCAAACTGAAAATTGAAAGGAAAATAGTTCTATCATTTAGAGTGTCTTCATAATTCTAAAGGATCACATGAAGATATCATTACAGCATTTTTCAGTTATCTGTGGTAATGAAGCAGAGCAGATAGTGTTAATGTAAGCATATTAAATCTTTTTGGGAATAAAGAATGGTAAAAATAAATAAACTATATAATAATTGAAATAAAGCATTGTTATGCCAGGATCTCTCTCTCTCTCTCTCTGTTTCTCTCTCTCATTCTCTCTCTCTCTCTCTCTCTCTCACACACACACACACACACACACACACACATACACACAAAACTTAAGTGGTTTAGTTTAATTGATTTGCCCTAACCGCCTGCTGATACAGAAAATGCAAATAAAAGAAAGGTAAATTAAGATCTGTTGATGTGCTACAGAATGTATTACCAGACTTCAGGTGGTTAAAAAGTTGTACCACCCTCATATTCACATGACATCTACACTGGGTCAAAAGCTTCTCTCACTGATTGGCCAGAAAACTTGACTCTATTCTCCAGGGAACTAGGCACATATAAAAGTAAATGAAGATCCCCTCAAAGGTCCTGGTTTGAGTGATGAGGGGAAAGATAAGTTGACTATCTCAGTTTGGAAATGCACTCTTATCTCCAAACTAAATTTATCAAGATTTAGAGGTACATTTTAGTGCAACTGCTTTCTAAATCATATTTATTATTATTATTCATCAAACATTTATGGTTTGATATATACTACTAGTTGAGGAAATTCAATAAAAAAAACGGACTTGATACCTGTCCTCATGAGATTACAGTAAAGCCAAGAAAATAAGCATTCAGCAATTAGATACCACAAAGCACAGTGACTATGATGACTAGAAAGGTGTACCCAAAATACCTTAGGGGTAGCCCATGAGGTCAGGGGACAGTATCCAAAACTATCCCCACACATCAAAAAAACCTCTAGAGGAAGTGACATTGAACCTAAGACCAGAGAGTAAAGAGGAGGGGAGCCAGTGAAGGGTAAGGAAACATCCAGAAGAAGAAATGCTGTGTACAAAGGACAGGTGATTTAAGGACCTGGCAGAAGCTCAGTGTGCCTGACATATTGAGAAGGGGTAGAGAGTGATGAGTTGAGATGCCAGTGGCAATGTGATTTTTATTCCGAGTGTATTATGACGTGTTTAAAGCAGGGGATTGACAATATCAGGTGTATCACTGATTGATAAGTTATCTAGAAAGAAATAAGGTGTGATGTAACAAAATCCAAAATGTTGTTTTCCTAGTGTACAGACAAAATGGAACATGAACTAGAAGAGAGAAGACTAGAAGCTGATGGATGAAGATGCCATCATCTCCTTCTGCCATCTCCAGCTAATTCCTTTACCGTCTCATACATTTTTTCCCTGATTTGATAAAAATTTTTAAACTTACATATCACTGGCTTTGAGATTATTTCTGCACTAGTAATTTCTAGTCATTTTGGTTGATGTTCTGGAAAAGCCAGTAGAACCTGAGTCATTCTTTCATCACTCGCTCACCAGTGGATTTACTTGTGGAAGTAAATAAGATGATGGCTGAAACAGAGAAGGGGTTTTCGAGTCATAGTGCAAGTACAAAGAGAGAGCACTAATCCTGTTGTGAAATGTCAGAAAATGCTTTCAAGAAAAGTGACACATGAGTAGTGTAATCAATAAGAATAATGTTAATATTATGAATAATAGCAACATTATGAACAATATAAGCAATTATTTATGAAGTACCTACTCCTAAGTCCCAAGTGCTTTTTAGCACATTATTTTATTAATTACCATGGGAACCCAATTAGGCAGGTAGTTTTAGGTCCTTTTGCAGATGAAAGAATTAGAGGCATATAACATTAAGCAACAAGGAAAATAGTTCAGCTACTGTAGCCAGATCCAAAGTCTGATCTCTTTCTACAACACTATACTCCAAGAATTTAACTAGGTAAACAGAGAAAGGAAAAGAATTCCAGAAAGATGGAATAGCATGAGGAAAGACATGGAGCAAGAGAGAGCATGGAACATTTGGGAAGATGAATGTGAGTATTCTGCATGGAGAAAAAGTGCATGTGTAGGAAGGTGGCGAGAGAGTAGCCTGGAAAGCTAAGCTAAAGTCAAATCCTGACCAGCCAATGACTTGGCACTTAGTTCTGCAAGCATCAGGGAGTTCTTGCAGATTACTGAGCCAGAGGGCGTCAGGAGTAGAAGAAACTTTTATAATGGTCGCTCCATTGTCAGCCCCATTGGAGGTGGCGTGGAATTCCACGCAGGGAGGGTGTCTGCGGGGAGACAGGCTGGGGTTGCTCACTCAGGCACAGTAATGATATTAAAGAAGGTGGTTAAGGAAGCAAAAGTGGGTGGAGAAGTAACTGAGCAAAGCATAGGGAAATCTTTATTTCCCACTATTGAAAATAAATTAAAGCTCTTATTATTTCTCTTAGAAAGAAAAGCTTTTATTTTCAAGGTAATGGTAAATCAAGCGAACACAGCTTGATAACTATCCATTACATAACTGTGCATAGACATGGAAAAGAAATATGGAGTGTGCATGCATGTGTATGTGTGCATGTTTGCTGTTTGTGTTTCCAGCATCAGCAATATATATCTAGATCAATTATCACATAATAGGAAGCACTTCAGCCAACACATCAATAAGTCCAAAATAGCCTTTCTCTGCCCACATAAAACTCTGTCAATGGCTCAAGTATCTAGCATATCTCAAAAGCAGATTATTTTATTTGACAATTCACTACAAGTGAAATTCATTTCCACATAGTGATATCTCCAAATTCCATCTACAATGCTTCATCCATAGCCAAGAGCTAAAAGCAATGATGCTGAATAATTTCAACCCTCTGGAAAACCAGTCTCACTAGAACTCGGGGAAGCTTTCACACTGCTTACATTAAAAAAAAAAAAAAAAAAAAAAAAGCTGGGTTGGGGGTAGTGGCATGGAGCAATGGAGACAACTGGACTTGAACAACGATAAAAAGTTAAAAAAAACTGAATACAAATTTGGGGAAATACGTAAGTTGCTTTAGGATGGGGGTACATGATGCCACTGAACCTTGCAGTTTCTCTCTCTTTTGACCTTGATTTTTTATTTCTATTATATCCATGCTCTTGTGAAAAGAGGCAGAGGCTAAAAATAAAACAACAAAAGTTTCTGAGTATTGATAAAGGCTAGAAAGCAAGTGAGAAGTAGTGCTTCAGGAGGAGGCAAAGTGGTGACAGAGCACTGTAATGAGTTGGCAATTGCTTGTAGCAATCTCTCAAAAAAGCATTCATTTGCATGTTTTTCTACACAATATCAAAAACTCTTGAGAACAAGGGACGGGGCTTAATTATGCCCTTCAGAATCTTCGGCACCCACTGTGGTCCTTGATCCAGGATGGATAGACGCTGTTTCTCACCTCAATACAGAAGTAGGAGTTAACCCTCCAGGTTCATCAATAGTCGGTGTACAAAGTCAACATCTTCTCCTATAGGATTTGAGAGAGAAAATTCTATAGCAAGACTTTGAGACATAATTTGTCTATTCACTGGGATTATAGTATTTTACCCTTTGTTCCATCAATCATTTAGATTTCGCTTTACTGAAATTTTATAAGTAGCCATAATCTGTGCCATTGTTTTTAGATGAGAAAAAGTATATTGTCTGACTGGCTGTCTTAGAGTAGTTTATCAGTATTCAGGTAAACTTCTGCAAGCAGCTTTTTTTATAGTGGTAAAATATACATAACATAAAATTTACCACCTCCAGTGGAACTGAATATATCTATTGTGTGAAGTCATCACCACCATCTGTCGCCATAACTTTTTCATCATCCCAAACGGACACTCCGTGTGCATGAAACACTAACTCTCCCTGCCTCCCGCCTCAGTGGGAACCACACTGGCAACCACCATCCTACTTTCTCTGCGTGTGAGTTCTACTTCTCTAGGCACCTCATGTAAGTTGAACCACACCGTATTTGTCCTTTTTCTCTGACTTATTTCACCTAGCATCCTGTGTTCAAGGTTTATCTATATTGTAACATGTATCAGAATATCATTGCCTTTTAAGGCTGAACAATATCTGTGTGTGGGGGGGGTACCACATTTTCTTCATCCATTCATTAACTAGTGGATATTAAGGCTGTGTTCACCATTTGGCTGCTGTTAATAATGCTAATATGAACACTGCTACACAAATATCTGTCCTAGTCCTTGCTTTCAGATCTTTTGGATATATATACTTATAAGTAAAATTTCTGGGTCATATGGTAATTCAATGTTTTATTTTGTTTTGTTCTTTGAGGAGCCACAATACACTTTTCCACAGTGGCTGCCCCCTTTCATTCTGACCAGCAATGCACTGGGTTCCCACTATCCACACACTGTTGTCAACAACTGTTGCTGTTTTGATTTTTTTTGCATTTTGGGGGTAATAGCCAGTCTGATGGGTGTGAGGTGGGATCTCATTGTGGTTCTGATTTGCAGTTCCCTGATCGTTAGTGATGCGGAGCATCTTTACATGTCCTTGTTGGTCATTTGCATATGTTTTTAGGAGTAATATCTATATTCAAGTCCTTCACCTATTTAACTAAGTTGCTTGTTTTTTGTTGTTGAATTGCAAACTGCTTTTTACAACAAAGAAAAATTTCTTTTTGAACTCACTTCTTTTTTCAATTATAGTTGATATTCAATATTACTTTATACTAGCTTCAGGTGTATAGCATTGTAGTTAGACATTTATATAATTTATGAAGTGATACCTTCAATTAATCTAGTACCCAGCTGGCACACACATAATTATTACAATATTACTGACTATATTCCCCATGCTGTACTTCGAATCTACTTCTAAAATAGGGGTAGGCAAACTATGAAATGGGTTTTCTTCTAATCTGTTGGGGTCTGCCCTGCCTGGTCTCAGGAAGCTGTAACCTCCCACGACTTAGGCTAAGAGACCTCCGAACCAGGAGACACTAAGGAGACAAAACTTATTTCCCTGGCATGAATGCTGCCTGTTCAGTGCTGGCCCCCAGTGCTTGATCGGTTAGCCAATGATGGGTAAGATTTCCCAAGGGGGGAATCGCCTAAGACAGTCATGATCACGTGGAGGCCTCAGGGAAGGACTTCGGGGGCTGTGGAAATGAAGGGGTGATTGACATTGACCCCTACCTCCTTGGCTTTGTAAAAGCCTGAGTCCTTGTTCTTAGTTGTAAAAAATCCTAGTCTCCTGGCTGTCTTTGTCTCCTCTGCCTGACTCAGGACTGTGGAAATAACAGGGGCAGTGCAGTCCAGACCAGAGTCAGTGGACCCCTGGGGTAATCAGGCCTGGGACACAGAATATGCAAGATCCTGTGAGATCTACTTGCTGGAGGATGCTCTTGAATCAGAATATGAAGGCATGGGCAGGAAACAAAACTAGCCTTTTAGGTCCTGTAATCTTTTTAAGTGATAAAACCCCAAACTCTGCCCAGAATCCCAGAGGGAGATGTACCAGCACCTTTGAGAGCTACCTATTCCTTTTGATCTTCTCTGCCAGAATGTAATCCACAAACTGTATCTGTATTCTTAATAAAAGCCTGCTTGGGCAGGAAAACGGGGCGCTCTCTACTAGAGAGAGTGGCTGTTTCGTCCCTATTTCCCCACAGGACTCGGTTGTCCATGTGTATGTTTTTCTCGTGTTTCAACGAGCATCTGCAGTAATGGATACTGCTGGCCAGTATCCAACACACTAATCGTTATAATAAACTTTGATCACAACACAATCACTCATGAGTCAGTGCATTATCTGTGGCTGCCTTCAAACTACAAAGGCAGAGTTTGAGTGATCACCATCGAGGATGTGTGGCCCACAAAGACTTAAATATTCATTATCTGGCCCTTTACATAAAAAGTTTGTGAATTACTCTTGTAAAGACCCCATCTGGTTGAGCTATTTTTGCAAAAGTATCTGAAGCTAAGAATCATAATTTTGTTCTTCTTCTTAAGATGTTGCGTCTGTATAAGGTAGTCTATGATCAGTTCTATGGATTAGGGTTGCCAGAAAAAATACAGCATGCCCAATTAAATTTCAATTTATGATAATCAAAAAATAACTTTTTAGTATCAGTATGTCCCAAATATATCATGTGCCATGCTTACACTAGAACATCACTTGTTGTTCATCTGAACATCAACTTTAACTGGGTACCCTGGATTTTATTTACCTACCATGACAACACTTCTATGGTTTCATAAAATCAGAGTCACTAATGACCTCCAAAGTTATTGGGATACAGGAATAGTTTTGGCAAGTTTTAATTCTTTTCCACAACATCTCCAAGGTGTTTCTGCTGTTCTCTCTGTGTGGAGGCTTTGTGCAATGTTGCCTGGTCAACTCCTGTCCAGCTTTAAGACTCAGAACCATCGTAAGCCATTAGCGACCACACTCACGTGAAGGTGGATGCCCTTTCTCTATGACCTCATTGTATACTTATAATTAACTATAATTAATTATATGTAATTGCATGCAATTAATTATAATAACTTATTAATAACAACAACAAGAGCTCTCAGACAGAGTTGCTGATTTCGATATGCTGGACACTTGAGAACATAGAGTAGGGCCTCAACAAACAGTGGGTGAAAGGACTTAAACCGAGAACAATATGTAAATTAAATCAGTGATGGGCACTTCTTTTCCCCTCCTTTAATTATCCTGTACAGCCAGGCCTTGTTCTGAACTGAATAAGGAAATGGATGATATGTGCTTCTGGCCTACCTACCCACCACTTCAGAATGCTGTGGACAGACAGTATTCTTCCTGCAGCTCCTGCAGTGCCTACTAGCTCCCTCCCTCAAATACAATCCATCCTGCATCCCAGTCCTTGAACGTCCCAGCATTTGCTCCCGGTAGTGACAGCTGTTAGTTAGTTTGTGTCCTCCTACTTGTAGGCAGCACCCAGCATTAACACACCTGTGATGAAAAATGTCTTAGGAAGAGTCTCACAAAGGGTGATGATTTGGGGAAGAATTTTCTGATTCCGTTTTTTTAAACTCTGACACAGAGGCAGAAACTGGAGCTACGAATAAAGCTGCAACCTCCTCCACTTGGTAGTCTGCCAGCTTTTGCCTATTTGCCTTCTGATCCATTCCTCGTCCTTCCCTGCTCTTCCATCAACTGTGTGGAGCTGACTCTCAACCTCACTTCTCAAGATTCCCTGCCAAGTGGCTTCCAGTCTGGCTCAGCCAGCCTGAGGCTCTGGTGGGAGAAGCCAAGGCATTTGTCTCCCTCTCTCTGTGTGATGGGCAGTATATCTATCCATGTCTCCACTTTGCTGACAGTTTTTCCTGGGCAGCCCTGGCTCTGGGGCTCTGGGGACACACACACCCCTATTTATTCTTCAAGCTGCAGGTTGACAATGGCTTCCTGCAATTGTTAAATTCTGGGGTGTCTCCAATCCCATTTGGTTTTGGAGTCCTCCCAGAAGCCTCCTAACTAGTTTCTTCTATCTTATTTTCTTTTTTTTTGCTACTGAATTGCCAGCAAACTCCATTTCCCTGACTGGGTAAATGTGCCCTTCAGGGAAGAGACCACAGGAAGTCTGCCTTCATCCCCAGGATGGGACCAGAGACCCGGGGGAAAGGGACTGTTATGTATCCCCGGGAAACCCTAGGGATGAGGAAGAACTTGAGGAGAAAAGGACAGGGATGAAATTTACTAACACTTGTTTATGACTTGAGTGCGTAGGATTTTTCATTAATCTTTGGCTCAGTCCTTCAAGGTAAGTACTATCATCCTCAAGGACTGCAGCACAACCTGCGTGGTGAGCAACAAGGGTGGGGGGTAGGGCACTGCACCCCCAAGGTGACACAGCCAGTGAACCTGGTGCTACGACTGAAACTAGATGGGTCTTTTTCACTCTGCCTCACTGACAAGAAAGAAAATTTCATAAAATGCAAAAAGTGGTGTTCACAAAAATCAAACCAAGTAAAAATGTGTTTGTTCAACTCTGTCACAATTTGTAAATAATTCCTCGTGCCTGGTTTTTTTTAACATTAATATATAATTAAGAATTGATGTATTTTCTGCAAAATAAATCAGATTCATCTAGCTAGACAACTTCAGACAATACTACAGGCTCTAAAAGGTGATGCCCTCTCCAGAAACTTTATTATCCTGTTGTATTTTATGATGCCATCAGGTGGCTCAGGGATCCTCCCCTTCTGTCCAAAGAGCCCTAGCTGCCCTAGCTTCAGCCGACCATGAAATTAAGTACATTTTTAGCAGACCACTGGGGCAGGTCAGTGATCGACATAAAGAGCCACTGAAATTCCATGGGACATCTGAACACAGAGGGCAGCTTTTATACCTTAGGTGTCAAGTAATGTTCTATCAGTTAGGTTAGCTTATTTTAATAATTCTTCCAGTGAACTCTAAGACAAAAATAGAAACTTTATTAGGTTTAGAGTTCAAGGTAATTCTATGATAATTATTATGTTTCACAGCCATTGAATAAGTAAAGACACCCTATATTTAACATTAAAAACAAAGGGAAAATCATATGGGAGTCAGATGTGTTTAAATTGAGCCAGGGTGCACAATCCAGAGGACTGATCATGAGTAGCAGAATACATTTGGAAGTCTGAGCTTAGCCCAGCATCTCTGAAAAAAAAAAAAAAAAAGTTTGCTTATCTGTTACTTTTCTCAACTGGCACATGCACCTTTTGGCCCTGTTTCTTCCTCCCATTTCACTAAAAGGGTCTGGTTGGTGGATGTGATAGGAATCAAGAGAACAGAGCAAATGTATTTGTGTGTGTGTGTGTATGGGGGACCCCCAAAAACCTGGAATTTATTTATAAAAAATTGTGTATTTATTCCTATTTGTTTAAACTTCAATCACCTTCAAAATACTATTTGATGCAATACACCTATTGAGAGCGTTTTTTCACTGCTCAAAACAGTTTCTGAATTCATCAATTTAGATACCTTTTAGTGCTTCTGCTGTTTTTATTTCACCTTTTCCACATCAGCAAATCTTTCCCTTTGAGGACTTTTTTCATCCAAAGAAACAAAAGAAAAGTCACTCGGTGAGATTGGGAGAATAGGGCGGATGGAACATGGGGGTCGTGCTGTTTTTAGTCAAAAACTGCTGAACACTCAGCACGGTGTGGGCAGGTGCACTCATAAATCACCCATCATGATGGAAACATGGAATAGACTGACAGCTGCCAGAGGGGAGCAGGGAAGGAGAGAATGGTGGAAAGAAGGTAAAGGGATTAGTCAAAGGACATGGATGAATGAATGACCCATGGACATAGACAACAGTCTTAGGGATTGACTGTGGGAGTGGGGCATGGGTTGGGTAGAGGGGAACAAAGGGTGAAAAATTGGAACAACTCTAACAGAATAAACAATAAAAAAATGAAATAGGCAAATGCATTGAAAAAGAATTTAAACAATTCACTGAAGCCAAATGCAGCCTCTCACAATGACACCAGCTGGTACAGTGATACAGATGAGTTCCTAGAGCACTCACTTAACTGAGGAAGCCTGTACTACAAGGGACCTACCCTTCAGAAGGTAACTGGTTTATTGGGGGGGGATCCCTCCTCTTACACACACACACACACAAGTGACAGAAACCTATTTCAAACTACCTTAAGTAAAAAGGAAATTTATTGGGTCAAGCAAGTGGAAAGCACAGGTGTAATACCACCTTTAGGCAGGACTAAGATTCAGCTGATAGAGTAGGGCTTTGCCTCTCCTTCCAGCCTTGCCCCTATCTACCCCCTCATATTCTTTAAATGGTCTTTTCCAGGAGAGGAAGATGGCTCTCGATGCTCTAACTTTACCTCTCACTGGCTTAACAACTCCTTTGAGAATAAGGCTCCTTCTTTCTCTCAACATCTTTATACAAATTCACAAATGGTCTTTTGACTAATATTTAATACTTTTATCCATCTTGTAAGTACATACTGAGCTCTTATAATTTTCAAAGCTCCTCTAGTACAGCATCTGTATGTGTATCTGTATGTATCCATACCTATTGCCTCTTGGGGTGCATATCTGTATCTGTATCTGTATCTGTATCTGTATCTGTATCTGTATCTGTATCTGTATCTACCTGTGCTGTCTCCAGGAGGAAGGGGTATGGTGTCTGGAGCAATCAGAACCAGATACACACCCCAAGAGGCCATAGTGGGGAAAGCACACTGTGATTGACTGTCACATTCAGACATCAGGAATAAAGAGGGACAGGTTCTAAATGTTGAGCTTTCCCCCGTGCTGAGCACACAGAGCAACAAATACACCAAACACCATCTTGCTTCCTGCTTTCCTTGTTAATAAATTCCAGAGCTGTAACCTCAAGCTCACCAGCTGCATTTAAGCAGTCAGCCAGGAAAGGATGCCAATGGAGCATTTTTTTCTGGAACAGCTCTTTCAATCCTTATAAGACAGCAAACACACAGGTGTCAAGCACACATGAGGGATATTGCCCACAGTCTCCAAGTCTGCAAACTAAGTGACTGTATTGGTATCTTCCTAGCTGATCTTGTTTGCATTTATAAATTAAGTTTTTAATAGTCATATTTGTAGAGGTGTTTTTTTGGCATTTGACTTTTGTCTCAGAAGTGAAATGTCGTGGTATTTTTGAAAGTGCACAGATTTAAAGTAAATGCAAAGCAAGTGGCTTTTGGCTTGGAAAACACACTCATTCTGAAATGCGATGTAATGAGAGATCCAGAAAGTGCTTATCATTTCTTGTAACAGGGGACACACCATGACTTGTCCTTTATTTTGAAATTCCAATACTTTTAACAGTGCGTGTCTGGAGGAACATCAGAAATATAACTCACAAGGCCTGGGAGATTCAGGAAATGTGAGGTTATACATGTAAGGGGATAGGCACATCTTACAGGTGCTGCACATGCTTGATGGGAGGTTGCTAAAGAAATAGTCTGTTGCAATAATTCTTCATTGAAGAATGCCAAAGACGGTCATGTACCCATGAACCTGAGGTAGAAGGATGATAGGAACATTCAGTGCATGACAAAGGGGTGACACCCATCAGCAATCTGAGCATTATCCTTTACAAAGTTATCTTCCCATTTTATATTGACTCTTTTTCCTGCACTAGATTCTGACTTCTGGGAGAACTGTGATCAAATGATTCTTATTTACCTTTCAGATTCCAAGGCCCAGAAAAATGCTTTGCACATGATGATGATGATGATGATGATGATGAAGATGATGAAGATGAAACGTTCAGGGCACGTTGTTGATGATGATGATGATGATGATGACAGCTAGTATTTTTTGAGCACTCACTGTATTTCAGGCACTATACTGATCATTTTAAATGAATTATTTCAATAACCATAATATACGTTAGAGTAATATTACAATTAGTTTTCATTCCCATGTTTAAAAAAAAGGAAACCAAGGCACAGGGAAGTGAAGTGATTTGTCCAATGTCACACAGCTATGACATGAAAGAGTTAAGATTGGAGTCCAGGTAATTTGACTCAAGAGCCTAAGTTGAGTAAGTGGTAAAGGCCTCTTACAATCTAAGTATTTTACTCTTTGTCCTGTGAGAAAGAATAAAAGAATGAACCATTCTGGATTGTCTATGAATAGAGATCTGGGAAGTAAAACACCTTTGGGGATCTCATTTCATTAAAACCAAAGCTGAAATCAATTAGTGACCTCCTAGGTAAAAATTTCCTCAAGGTTTGTTAATTTAAAAGTTGTAAAATCAAAGTAACACATTACTTAGAAGCAATGTCTCTGGCCTGCCCTTTACAACCCCATTTCCAGCTCTTTCTTGTTTCCCCTGGTAGTTACCTTCATGAGGCTTGACCTTGATCATCACAATCAAATTTTGGCATTACTAATATCTGCCAGTGTAACAGAATATGATCTAAGTAACAGATACCACTCCCTATCTAGATGAATCAGCAGTTTAGACTATCCATCAGTTACCTTTCAGTTTTAATAAAATCTTAGGATTAGTGATGATTGATAGTTTCTCATGGACACTCCACGATTCACCAGACGAAGATGTAGACATCCCTCCTCTCTCCTTCTACTCTCCTTCTTTCCCCACCCTCAGCCTGTGCCATCTATGCTTCCACTTCAGGGCAATTGGTCAAATGACTTTTATATTTACTTTTCCTTGCTGTATCTAAAGGCTGATCTTAAAACTGCAGATCAATAATCCATGTTTGTATTTTTTGGTGTGTTGGAAAAATTATTCACCATGAAGATCATTTCTATGCTATTATTGAACTATTGTGTTTTTTAAAATGTTTTTTTTTCCTGGAGTTTCTCATTATCTTTATTCATTTCTACTTGCCTGTATCACGTCTATTTTTCCCTTAGACTCTCTGCACCTCAGATTTTTCTGTTGACTTCTTGGGCTCTCCAACTGTGGCCCTGAATTCAAATGTTTACTGCACATTTGGGATTTGCCTTTACATTGTTTCTGTGCTGGACTCACTGTTTTCCGGACCCGTGTCTCCCTTCTCCTGGTACTTTCTCTGTATCGGTCAGGATAGACTATTTTATGCTGAAGTTACAGCAACCCCCAGCCTCCGTGACTCAGAACAAGTGTCCGTAGACACACAGAGGGGCCGTGGCTCTGCCCCACATTGCCCTCGTTCCAGGACCCAGGCTGACAGACCCAATTTTCCTTTGAGGCCTGATACTGTCTCTCCCAGCAGAGAACCACTGTCCCCTAGTAAAATGTCTTCTGCTTTTCCCCAAATCAACATGTGCAAGAGCCCTTACTCTCAGCCAAAAGCACCAATCCCCCAAATTAACACACCAAAATGTTGATGATTCATAACTGCTTACTGTGAATGTGTCATTCCAGGAGAGTATGCTCGTGAAAAAAGAGACAATTCAACTCAAAGAAATGAAAAACCAGTTGTTTAAACTCAAGGTGTCAGAAAGTGTCAGAGCCAAAATTCAAACTCTCATATTCAGCCTTGATGACCAGTCCGCTTCCCACCTCATTGTAGCCAGCTTTAACTGAGGGAAAGACTGGTGCTTAGACATTATTTTTCAATGTAACCTGCCTGTTGTCTGAAAATCACATTCTCCACCCAGTGGGGACCAGTTGTAAGTTTAGTCATCAGTTCCTGCATGTGGCCGCGATGGGTATAATTCACACTGAAGTGCAAAAGGGGAGTCTTTGATCTCAACTGGAAATACAATCCCTGTGCAGCAATTTGCCTAATTCAATAGTTTTGGGCCATAAAGTCACCTTTCTTTTTTCTGTAGCTGCATCGCCCTCTAGTGGGAAAAGCTGGCACCGTGCCCTGAAAAGCTGTGCTTAGGGAAGGGATCTCACTCAGCCCTTCTTTAGGAGCAATCCCTAGGCATAAATTCCAACCCCCAGGGGCATAAATCAGCAATATGCATTATTGCAACATTGGGTGATGTTCTCAGATTAAGACGTGAAAGCCCCTATTAAAGCCTCAGGATACTGATAAATTTTACCCCCTTTTATTTTAAATCATGTGAGTGCCCTACATTTCAGGGACTGCCTCCTTACATACACACATGCACACACCACAGAGTAATAGCTGGACCTGAAAAGTACCTGGCCCACGGATTGCAAACAGACAAATGGGCAAGATCGGCACTATAGGAGTGCTCTGCACGGCCCAGTCAGGGTTGTTCACTCGTTTATTTGCTATTTTTCTGAAGTGAATTTAAATGCTTTTAGGTGGACTTACACTCTCCTGTTATCCTCAGTTTTTTTAACCAATTCCTATTATTTTAATTGGCTTTCTCCCCAACTCTACCCCACTCCAAAGATGACCCAAGACAAGGACTTGGACCCAGGTAATTGATTTAGGGCAGGGGTGTCAAACTCATTTTCACTGGGGGCCATATCAGCCTCACCGTTGCCTTCAAAGGGCTGAAATAATTTTAGGACTGTATAAATGTATCTACACCTTAACTATTAATGAGTTGCAATTACATTTGGCCCTTTGAAGGCAACCACGAGGCTTGTGGGGCCCCCAATGAAAATGAGTTTGACACCCCTGATTTAGGGGATGATCTAAGGCGGCAGTGAGGGAGTGGGGAGACTGAGACAGGAAGGAGAGAAATGTCAAGAAAGGGTGTATTATAGGCTGAATTTTGTCCTCCCTCAAATGTATGTTGGAATCCTAACCCCCCAGTACCTCAGAATGTGACTGTATTTGGAAAGAGGGTCATTTAGAAAGTAATTAAGGTAAAATGAGGTCTCCCCTGATCCAACAAGACTGGTGTCCTTAGAAGAGATTAGAAAAGATACACTTAAAAAAGACCATGTGAAGACACAGCAAAAAGGTTACCTGCAAGGCAAGGAGAGAGGTCTCAGAAGAAACCAACACTACGGACACCTTGATCTCTGACTTCCAGCCTCCAGAACTCTGAGATGGTACATTTCTGCTGGTCCAAACACCCAGTCTGTGCTCCTTTGTTATGGAAGCTTCAGGAAATTAATATCAGGTGTGTGAACGAGGAGGCTCCCACTGTGGGGCTCAGTCCTGCTGGGGACTCACAGAGGCACTGCAGGAACCAGACCTCAGAACCATGCCACTGTTACAGAAACCAAAACCCAAGGGGGCCTGGAACAATAATACTCTTACAGAAAGAGACTCAAATCTGTCTTGTCCACCGCCTTAAAGGAAAGATATCTCTCAATGCCAGAGATTCATGAAAAGGAAAGGAAAACATTTATTTAGTGCTATACAAACTTAAGGTAGTGACCTAATGTCTTTATCAAAATCTTAAAGTCCCTTAAAACACCCACAAATGCACACAGTCCTTCCTTCCCCCTTGCCCAGTCTGGGGTACCATATCTCAGGAAAGGAAATAAAAGTCCAGTCTCAGGCAATGTCTGGTTATTCCCAGTAATCCGTGCTCGGCTGGTAGGCCTCTCTCGGTTCTCGGCACCATCAGCTGTGTCGACGGAATCTCTGCTAAAGCCAGGTGATGGTTCCCCCTACTACTGCTGTGGGGGTCCGCACTCTGGCAAAGCTGCGTGGTCCTCTCTCCACTGCTCCAGCCATGTGGTTCTTTCTCCACCAGTCCATCCACGTGGTCCTCTCTCCTCCAGGACCACGGGAGTCCCCACTCAGCCAAACCTGCGTGGTTCTCCCTTCTATGGCTGCCGTGTCTAGGTTTAAATCCCCGCGCCAATCTTCCTCTGCAGCCCTATTTCCGACTCCTCCTACACTCAACCACACTTGCCCTCAATCTGCTGTCCTTTCCAGCTTTTCTGGTCACCATCATGGGTCTGGGCAAGTGTCACCCCATGTCCTGGAACCAATCTCCTCCGAGCCCCCACGCAAGCGCTGTAACTCAGGGGACCTGCCCCCCAGTCACATGTCGGGGAGGTGTCCCTTTCCATCCCCCTGGCCCAGAGCATGGCCATAGCTATTTAGCATATTCAAGCAACCGGCCTAAGGCTATAGGTATGTTAAATGACCATGCCATGGATTAGCTGCAAAGCTGCCCTACATGTTCTTGCTCTGTGTGCCCCTTCCCCCAACTCACACCTGTGGGGGCAGGAAAGGGGTAAAAAAAAATCTTAGAATCTCCTGGATACCTTGAGTTCTGGGCCCCATTTCAAATGTCCATTTGGGGTCCCCCCACTCTTGGCTGCACCCTGTAACACCACCAGAGAATGGGGTGGCTAGGGCATATGTCTGGGACAGCTCCATGGCTGAGGGCTGTCCTCAGGGGCAGGAACCCTCCCACCCTTCCAATTGCCCTGAGTGATAGCTCTTTCTGCTATTGGAGAGCTAACCCCACAGGCAGAGAAGCAGACAGATGTGGGCAACTGAGGTGAGAAGCTTTCAGCACATTAGGAGGACTGCCCACCTTCTCTACAGGTAACTGAGAAGTAGGCCAAAGGGATATGGGCCAGTGTCCACTGTACCTGCCTCACTAAATCTTGATTTGCTCTATTAATCTCTATTAATATGCTACACTGTTATCTCACAGCTGCTTTGCACATTTGCATCAATGACATGGCTCCTGCCTCAGTGTCCCTCCCCAAGATTCTAACATGACTTCCTCCCACCACTCAAGTCCCATCTCAAGTGAGGCTTCTAAAGAGCCCACCTCAGGGCGTGCTGGAGAGACTCATCCAACTTAGCATCCTCACCAGTCCCAGTCCCTCCATCGTGCATTTGTGCTGTGGCTGGAAACATCTCAAGCCTTGGCAACTGGTGCTTTTTATTAGAACATTTATGTGTATTACATGATGTTTCTGTACCTCAATAAGAAGACAATACTTGTCACTGCTGTACGAAACAAGGCATGTAACAGCTATCACTCCCTTTTTTCCATGTGTCAGTTTGTCACTTCTCCCTACCAATGACACCCGCTGCTCCTTTAGTTGTGGGGAAAGAGCCAATGATGATGTCCCTGATTAGCCTGCTTTCTCCAGTGCTGGCACTCGCAGAGGCCCTGTCTCAGGACGCCCTCAAACATGCTGCTGACACAGGCAGCTGGGCAATCCCACCCCCATGTCCTGCAGGCAGCTGCATGATGTGTTCCGGAATCTCCTGACAAAGCTGCGATACAGGCACACTGAGAACCCGTGTCTCTGAATTCCCAGCTGGAGGTCCTTCAATTTCCACATGCTGGTAGGAAACACACAACAACACACAACATAAGACAGCTCTGAAAAAGCACAGAAGCCAGCCCAGCTTCCAAGGAAATTCCCTGTGAGAATTTGCCCCTGTCATTGGATGAAGCATCCTCTCTCATGACTGCAATTGTTTGGCTATTCGATTAACAATGGTCTTCAGCTGCCACAGTGCAATTATGCTCCTTTTCGGTTGAGAAAGAAGTTATATGATGGTATACTCAAGTGGCCTATTCCTCCCCTGTGGAGAATCTATTGGCTTATTGTTGTAAAGTTTGTTTTCTATCTAACTGATGTCATAGATTAATAACCAACTCTTTTACCTGTAATGGTGCCTGAAGCATCCCACCTTCTATCTTTGCATTTTCTCAACCCTACACAGCAGCCAGAATGATCCTTTGAAACCAGATGTCAGATCATGTCACTGCTTTGCTCAAAATCTTCCAGTAGCTTTCCATGACCATGAGAAAAAAAGCAAAATCACTCCTGGGCCCCAGGTGGTGTACTCCCTCCCCTACTCACCCCGCAGGCCTCATCTGCCACCCCTCCTCATTCATCCTGCTCCGGCCTCCCTGGCCTCCTTTCTAGTTCTGAAATCACCAGATGTGTACATGTGTGTGGAGGGCATTTGCACACGCTGTCCCCTTTCCTGGAGCTTTCTCCCAGATGGATGCATGCCAACCCTTAGGTCTCTTTTAGGTCTTTGTTGAAATGTCACCTTGACAGTGTGCTCTTTCACACAAGAAAGGATCTGCTTCTTTGATTCACTGCTGAATCTCCAGCTCTGACACCACCACTCAATATGTGTTGAGCCAATGGAGTGAGTAAACAGGCCTGTATAAAGTGTTTGGGTTTTTGTCGTACACCTTATTTAGAAGAATTATGATAAAAATCTAAGATCATGCAGTGAGTAGGTGACGGCCCATTCCACCTAAGAGTCTGGCATACTGGCCTCTTCTGCTGTAGGGCAGTGAGTGCAGGTCTCTGACATTGGCAGAAGAACTAACAGTCAGTGAAATTTCAAGTTCAAACGTTAGCAGTGACTGCTCACTGTCAATAAAGAAAATAAAGACAAGGAGAAGATAGGTCTCAATCTATATGCAACCCCTGAAATTGACTATTTTTATAACCTAAGGTTGTTAATTCCGACTGACCAACTGAAGTCTCTCGTATTGACTGTTCACCAAGCACCTACTACGTGATTTATTTTTAAAGAAGAAGAATGCTGTCAGGGAAGGGATACTGTTTTGGTCTGAGTTTCCTCAGAGCAACTCTGAGAAAAGGATTGGAGGGCACATAATTTCTTCGGGAGGTGATGCCAAGAAGCAATAGTAGAGAACAAGGAGATGAGACAGGGGAGGGAGAAACCCATAAAAGCAGCCTTAACAAGCAACTCAGCCCTGCTGGGAATTCTGGGAGATGGAGTCCTGGGAAGGGAAAATGTGTGGGGGTCTGGGCAGTGGAGGCATGCTGTGAACCAGCAGCAAAGAGGAGAGTGAAACCAAGTCTGCCAGGGAGAGCTTCAGGTGATGTCCAGAGAAGGTGATGGTCAAGGGGAGCCTTGTTCTGCAGAGATGATGGAGAGGGTATTTTAGGCCTTGGCGCCAGCTTCAGCAAAGCACAAAGGGTCACTTGAGACAATGTCATTCACATACCTGGGTATTCTAGAAATGTGACTATTTCTCCAACAGTTGAATTTAATTTTTACTTCGACACCATCCACTGGGTGGCAGACATCAATTTAGGTCACCCCTTTCCTCTCACCCCAGGGCTTTGCAGAAGCTCCAGAGAGAAGGTACCCAGATACTTAGTCAAACTAGTCTACACACCAAGACAAAAGTAATTTCTAAATTAAATTAACAGTGAAATCAGTAGAATTTTGAGTAAGCAGATTAAGCAGATTACCCTTAATAACATGGAGCTCGTTAAGAGAAAAAAAAGACCCAACTCCCCAGAGGATGAGAGAATTCTGCCTCCAGACTGCTGCAGCTGTACCATCTATGCTTCCTTTTTTCCTCCAGCCTACCCTGCAGAATTTTAACTTTCTGCTTCTCTCTCTCTCTTTCTGTCTTTCTCACTAGTTCTTTTCTCCTGGAGAACCCTAACAATGATCATCATCTATTTGCTGAGGAATCCTTGGACACATCCCTGATCCCTTTAGCCTCTGACCACACTTAGCCATGGATGATAACATGACAAGGTCTTTCTGGGTCTAGCTGTCACTCAGATACTCTGTGTCCCTGTAGGACAGATGAAAAACACCAGGCTGTTTTCTCATGGGTCTCTGGGACCAGAAAGGTCTCTGTGAGATGTCTGTGGCCTTCTCACCTGGGTGCACATGACAGCAGTTTCTATAGTACAACTGCCATACCATACTGAGACAAGGGAATTCTATGAAATTTGCTTCCTTACCTGCCTTAACCCAGGATGTTCTCTTGGAGTCCCTAAAATTCTGTCCCCATTACCCCTGCCCCTTGCCACAACCTGGTGGGGATTAAGAGGGTGAGAAAGGGAGACGAGGGTGAGGCTCTCTGCCAGGAGCCATAGAAGCAAAACACTCTAACCTCCCTCTCAGGCACCTGCCTTTCTCTACCATCTTCAACTGTCATTTCCCATCCTGTATTCTTGCTCCTGTTTTTTTGCCTTGTAGGATCTTTTTATAATTCATGCTGGTTCCTTCTTAACAAGTCATCCTTGAAAGAAGGAAGTTTTCCTGAACCAGCTTGAAGAAGGGGTCAAGGGTATGTTGCAGGTATGCAGAAACTGTTTTTGACCCGAGAGTTTGCATGAAGGTTGTTCAGTCTTTACATCTCTCCAAGCAATGAAAAAAAAAAAAAGAAGAATGACTCTGAGACTATTCATATTGTGAACTCTCACTTTCCTTCTGCTTCCTCACTGGCAAACTGCTGTCTACAAAGGGCTGCTCCTTGCAATGGTCACTCAGACCCACCTCCCTAATTTCTGAGATTGAAATTGAATCCAGGGCAACTCTACCTGTCAGCCCACTTTCCTGTTTCCTAACCCTACTCCCAAGGAATTAATTTTTCACAGTACATTTAGATTACTTCAAGAATCATCCTTTCCAGGCTTTTCATGAGATCTGTAGTTTCTTATTCTGTTTTGTTCAACTTCTGTTTTGGTATGCCTTTCTACCTACCTCATGGTATGGGGTTCCAGCAATCTCCTCCCCCCATGGAAGGGAGAGCTTGTGTTCCTGTCTCTATGGGTGACCTTCTGCCACCACGTTCAAACCAGATGTCTCAGAGCTCCTTACCTGGTCTGAGAAAGCAGGAAAATTGGCTCTACCTAGTCATGTATTCTTCTATGCCTAATTGTTTGAAAATCCAGGCCCTGAGTTCTCTGGACTTGAAGTACAAAAGGCCATGAACTTCATGACCTGAAAAGACTCTCCTCTAAAATTTCTCTATCATCTGTGTATTTGGAAAGTCTGCTTTAAAGTGCAAAGCCAAGATCTGACTTTTGTGTTATCTGAGATGTGCCAAAATTGCCATAATCTGAATCAATGAATGCTTCAATTTACATAGCAGGGCAATGGATTTAAACAATTATTTACTGAGAATAACAACATACCTATATCAAACAATATATCAAAATATTATCATATCAAATCATTATCCTGCTACACAATGTAACAGATAACATTTCACAACCAGTACACTAATGCCAGACTAATTGTCTTATTCTGGTGTAATGAATCATTACAGACAAAATAGAAAATAAAAATAAATAAGTACCAACTAAGTGCAAGAATCTTTTAACCATATTTTTTAAAAAATCAGTTGATCTCATAGTCTCATTCTCTCTTAGGATGTGTTATGATTTAAAACAAAATCCTAAATTTTTATGTCCATTTTTCAGTGACTTGACCCCCATGTCAGATTTGTTACACAAGAGACATGGTACAATTTGCTATGATTTTATGAAAGGCAGTCTCATCTAGCAATCATCGATAGTGTAAACAAAGTTATTTTGATAGACATCTACTCCTAAGCTACATATTACATTTCTTCTCTCTCAGTAAGCTATTATTTCCAAGGCCTGAATATTTAGAGCCAAATTAATAATTTGTCAGTGGTGATACTAACAAGCACTAATTAGTAGTTTTAAATGTTACTCTTTCTCAGACACAAACATGGAAGCAATTTCATGTTTCTTTTTGCAAGATCCTCTTTGAAAAATAAATTATGAAAAGTTGTTTGTATGTATACACAGAGACTTTCTTTTATTGTTTTGTATGAAATATCATAACCTTTCCTGCAGAATGCATTGCAACTGTTTCTCTTTGGCCTGGAAGTTCTGCAATGGTTTTTGTCCAAAGCAAAAAAATTCTGACATTTAAATAGAGTTAATTATCTCAAATGGTTGTTTCATTTTTGGGTTTTGGTCTAAAAGAATCCAAGGTGATCCAGGTATGGCTTTAGTGTTTAGAAGTGATTGGCAAAGCAATGTCAGTGATTCTGCAACCATAGAACAAGTATTTCAAATGGGAAGTACATGGGGAAAGAAAACCTGACCAGGAGCCTGACCAGTATAAAGAATACAAAGCTTGCAGTCAGAGGACCTGGGTTCTTGAACCTTGTTCATGAACAAGTTTTTTTAACCATCCTGGGCCTGGTTTATCTCACTGTAAAACTGGAGAGAATAATAACAAGCCCCCATGGAACTATTTTGAAGGAAAGTCAGCAGGTGAAAAACACTAGACAAACTGTGACATACATACATCAGCTTCCATAAGAAAACATAGCTCTTGATTTAACCCCACACACAAGGCATCACATCTCTTTACTGTGACTTCATTTTATCCTAGACTTAGGCTGGAATCCCTAGTAGCAAAGTCTGAAACCAGATGCTTATTTGACGAGGAAAAACGGCCTAGGGCAGAAGGAGAAACCCAGAGGGAATGAGGTTTGGGCCACAGTCTAGCCTCAGCTGGGTCCCATGAGAGCTCTGGAGTGAATGTTATCATCGGGTCATCTTCACTGAAGCAAGGGTGTGGCCTCCGGCCATCAGGGAGATGGCAGAGAAACAAGGCCACAGGCATTTTCAGGTGGGACAGCTCTGTCTGTCAAGGACACTTCTCCAGTGAAGGGCATACTCGTGAGCTGCCAGCAAACAACCCTCCCTGCAGTGGGAGATGGATGCCCCTCTGGGCAAAGAAGATCTGGATGGGGAACCAATAGCAGGTCCTATAATCACCTTTGTGACTCAGAAACATATGACATGACCCGGATCTCTCTCACACCGACTCCATGTGTGGAATCAGACTCTCCGCTAGTATGCTCAAAGCCATGCACTGCAAAGCCAGCAGCAGCTTAAGTCAGAGAAACTGGAAATGAGTTTAAAAGTCAGAAGCTATGTATTATTCAGTAATGTCATTTACAGGCAAAAGCTAGGCCTGAAAATAGATTTGCCTGACATTTATTGAACTCCTACTATATGCCAAGCCCTCTGCTAGTTACATCCACATGGCAGCTATACTACCCTTACAATGATCCTATGAAATCAAAAGATATCATCTTTCTTCTGCCCACCTTTTAATTTGACAGTTCAAGCAAACTGAGGCCCACTTGAAGAGTATTCCTTTGGGAGACAGAATGGGAAATGTTAATACCCCAAATCACCAAGACTTGAGGAGCTCTTTGAGACCCCTTAGTTCATAATTAGGAAATGTTGAAAGATATGTTGGTACATCAACCTCACAAACAAACAACGTGTACCCTCTATGTGTGCTGAGTTGCACACAGGTACAATGAGGAACAGAGCATCCCTGCCCTCTAGGAATATACAGAAGGGTAGGGGCTGTGGGAAGCACAAATGATTCCTTATTAATGGTGGTGTCCCCAAAGATAGCCAAGGGATTAATTCGAGGTACCTTTACTGAATACCTACTAAGTGTTAGTTAGACCTGAACCCAGAGTTGGGACAGGTACCTAAAGGAAGAAGCCACAGTCTGTGCTGCAGAAGAGTACATATACGGTCCAATGATCCATTTGTTCTAAATATTCAACTTTCTGGCTCTTAAGTCTTTGTCCTAAAATCTAATCTCATGTCCACCTCAATGCTGCGGTTAAATTATTCCAGAATGAACATGAGGGCAGCAGTCCTACGGGTGTTCCTCTGGCTCATGCACATGTCAAGGCCTTGCTAGAAAATAAATACTGACATTTGCCCTAATGGGATCACATGGGGCAAAATGTGAACTAAATGTGATATATTCACTTTGGTAAAACAGAAGTAGTACATTTCTAGAGAACAGAATTAAACATAAACCATAATCTGGAATAATAAGAATTGCAAATGTTGCCATTTCAAATAAATGTATTTAACTTGTTGAAATAATAAGTTTGATCATGCCAAGCATTTCAAGCATTCTAAAATGCAAACATTAATTTAATTTTAATTATTCACCTTCTTCCATCAGATTCCATCTTGATTCCACCCCAGAAATCAGAGGTCATTTCTTTTTCTGAAACAGGTGGGGATTTATATATTTATGACTAATGACACTGGTCAGTTTCTGCCTTACATTAAAATTAATTTTGTAAACATTTTGTGTCTTATTTCTTCTAAAACATTCTCTTCTATATTTTCAGCCCCTTGAAGTCAACACGTACATTCTGATGAGTCTTTGCCTCCCTTGTGGCACATAGAAGGCATTGAATCAATGATGACTGAATGGCTGGCTTGACTGAGGAAAGGAGGGATGAGTACAGAAATGAAAACATTGAATTCTATGCTTGTGGGAATCTCCAGCTGGCAAAGTCCTCCTGGCCATCGCAGATGAAATGAGACTTCTAAGACAAGATTTGCCTGGGGAGAAAAGGCTGGCTAGTCTCTCAGAGGAGAAGAGCCTCAAGCCTATTTCTCAATCGGCTTTTATCGAGTTCAGCTCACACAGAGATACATAGTATGCACATAAAACTCGTCAATCAATGTCCAAAAAGCTACAGTCATGAAAAACTGACATCATCTACAGATAATAATTGAAGAAACACAGGGACTGTCTCTGGTCAGAGTCTGTGGGATATGCCGACACCAGAAGGTTGTTGAGGTGTGTATCATGAAGTAGGGAGTTTCACTCCCTACGCTTTGAGCTCAAACGTCTGGTTCATACCAACAGGGTTGTCAGCTATCAGAGCAAGCCTCGAAGGAAACAATGTACATTCTTTCTCAGGCCTGATTTGCCCCCAGGAGATGCCCGTTCCAGTACAAGGCTGTGGCTGCCTCTGGCATTGTTTTCAGGCTGAGTCAGTCAGGGGAAGCAAAGCAGCCAAGAGATTAGAAGCCTTCTTACAGATAGAATGAGGATTCAGGCTATGACAAAGTTGAGGAATAAGGGTCTTTCTGCCCCTTCTCTATATTCTCTTAGTTCTTCCCTGATGGCCTTTTTTGTGGCTGTGCCTGGCTTAGGTTGTCCCTCCCTTGAGGGATCTTACCCATCATTAACTAACCAGCCACCTTTCGGAGCCAAGCAGGGTGAAGTGAGGGAGACAGGGGCTGTGCTCCTGCTGGGAGGATAGGTTCTGTCTTTCTAGTGGCTCATGGCCCCAAGGCCTTTTCACTCAGCTGAGCCTTGGGACTCTTGTCCATTAATGAGACTATAGTCCCTGAAACCAGGCAGGATACCTCCCAACATATGCTAATATTCTCTTCATGTAACAGGGTGCAGCCAAAGAGGGCCCCAAATAAGGATTAATAATGGGCCCAGAACTCAGGGTGTCCAGGAAATATTAGAAAAAAATATGTATGGAATGTCCTCATCCCACAAGTCTGAGCTGGGGAATGTGACATGTGGACCAGGGCCATTGAGAGCTGTTTTACATAGCAACGGCTTTGCAGCTAACCTCTGGCATGGTCATTTAACATATCTATAAGTTTTAACTGGTTTCATGGATATGTTAAATAGCTGTGGCCATGCTTTGAGTCAGAGAGATCGGAGTGACTTCCATCCAGGATGTAACTGGGAGGCAATTCCCCCTGGTTACAGCACCTGCATGAGAGCTTGGGGATGACTGGCTCCATGCCATGGGGCCACACCTGCCCAGGCTTACTATGGCAGCCCACTAAAGCTGGAAGAATATGGGAATGCTGGCAGGTGTAACTGATTGTGGGAGGAGTTGGAAATGGTGCTGCACAGGAAGATTGGCACAGGGATTTAAACCCAGGCATGGCAGCCATACTGGGGCTTTTTGGGATCATGTGGCTTCGGCGAAAGTTGGGACCATGCTGCTTTAGAGTGTACCCTTTTTGTCATGTGGCTTAGGAAGCAGGAGAGACTTTACCTGGGATAAAAGGGGTGAAAGGATACTTGCTGATGAGTTATGAGAAGGTGCCACATGGTTTTGGATTAACTGGAGATTGTGGTGGCAACACAGCTGATGGTGCCCAAACCCAGGGGCTACCTGAACCTTGGACTTCTACTTCTTTTCCTGCAATATGGTAGCCCGCACTGGGCAAAGGGGAGAAGGAAGGACTGTACATTTGTGGGTATTCTAAAGGATGTTAGTATTTTTAATGAAGATATTAAGTCATTATTCTAAGTCTGTATAACTTTTTAAATAAATAATCCCTTTCCTTTTCACCAAACTCTGGCATTGAGAAACATCTTTCCCTGGCAGTGGGCAAGGTATATCTAGTATGGTTGGGGGGAACCCCTGGAGCACACGAGTGGGTCCGTTCAGAAATAATATATCATTCACCAGCCCCTACCTGGGTCTGTTCTGTAATATTCAGGCCAATACAAACTACAGGACATGCTCTGATTTGCCCATAACAGAGAATAAAGGGAGAGAAACTTAGAGACACAGCAGTTGCCAGTGGGAGGAACCACTGACAGAGGAAATAAATCTTGTGCATAGTTTGTATTCAGGGAATTCCCTCTGAATTGTGTCTGAATTACATAGGTGCAGACTGACTTGGGATCTCCTGAACTCATGTATCAGGAACCACAGACTGACCCAGAAAGGCAGGAAACTCAAGCAGGGAGCAAAATCCATCAGCCCTTGGGCTATTAGAATCACTCACTACATTCCTGTCTCACTCCTGCTCCCTTATATCCAAAACACATTCAAGAAATGATATTTGGAGATAAACATTGGCATGTAATTCTCCTGGGTGATTGTACTGGATGCTTATTCTTTGTATTTTCGACATCTCTTATCCCTTCTTCAAGACACAGACACAACTTTCATTTGCAAATCTACTTCTCCCCAACTTGAGCCCAGAGAATCTGAACTCAGGGTGTGACACATGATGTAGGTCTAAGACAATGGATGTGTCACATCCCCTAGTGATTCATTTTTAGGAAACTCAAACTTAGACAATGATTGATAGAAAATTATTTCTAGAGGGCAGCCAGAGGAAGGGGAGAGAAGATACTGAGTGCTCCCATGAAAGGATACAAAGCACAGAGAAAAGAGATACTGGAACCATTCTCTGCAAGGAGTAGCCCAGAGCACAGTTGTTAAGGTTTAGAGTTCACGTTTGCTACCCGAAACCCTCCCTTCTCTAGCATAATGAAAACAACATGAGATTTGGAACTCTGAGATCTCACAGCTCTAACATTCCCTGTCAATGTTAATTTTCAGCAAGTGATCCAACACCTTTAAATCTTTTTTTTTTCCTCATCAGGGGATAACAATACCTATAACAAAGAGTGGTTTCAGGGCAAAAAAACAAAAAATAGGAAAATGATTTGTAAACTAGAAATCACACTAGGTGAAAGCAATTATTTTTTATTCCTGAGTACAGAAAAGGCAACTTTCCCAGACTAAAAGTACATCTGAACAGAGAGGAGAAAATCATATTGAAAATGCAAAGTGGAAAATTCTACCTCGAGAGATCACCCAGACTTGAAAAAGGGTAAGTACATGACACAAATATGTTGTGTAAATGTTGGTGCCACTTTATGCTAGCTTCCTAATTATGCTGATACTTCCAATAAGAAGAGTAGGGTATTAATATAAATCTATCCGCTACAAATGCTTTAAATCGTAGCATCCAATTTATGCTGATACGTCCAATAAGAAGAGTAGGGTATTAATATAAATCTACCCTCTACAAATGCTTTAAGAGTAAGACTGGTTTAAACGAAGATGGTAGATGTTATTCTTTGAAGTTCTCAGCAGAATATTTCAGAAAGGGAAGGGAGCAGTAAAAAGTGTTTTATGGCCTTAGAAACTTAACTAATTTAGAACCAAAAGTTTTACTGCTTCATCAATATTTATGGATTACAAATTTATCTAAAAATTTGTTTTTGTCCCACCACACACCCAACATTATTAATGGGCCAGCTGCTGATTATTAATCTTCATTTCCTAAAACAAAACTAGCCCTATGTTTCTTGCAGACTGTACATCACACACACAAAATGTATCCTGGAAGCCAAATTAAGCTGGAGTCAATAGCCCATGAGAACCAAGAGTCGTGAACACAAGCTGTGGGGAGTTGTGCATCTAGAGCTGCGGCGATGGAATCACATTTAAACAAAGGTAGATTTGGGAAACATTCTATTTTTTTCTCCATTTAGCTAATAATGTGTGCCTTTACATCTTGGGTTTTTTTCTTTTCCTTTTTTATTACACTTAACTTTTGTACAAATGTTTCATTTCTTAAAGTTGGGCTGCACTTCAAAGACAAGGTAAAAAGAAGTGCTGAGCAAACATCCAACTATCGACAGGTGAAGAACCAAGACAAAGGATCTTACAAAGAGGAATACTAATAGTATAAATATTGATTGTGAGTTTAGCATGTTTCAATGGGGTGCTTAGTGTTTTTGTTACCATTTCATCTCTATTTCACAGATATAGAAACTGAGTCTCAGAATTTCAGTGATATGCCCAAGGTCATAGGGGTCATTTGTGGTCCATCTCAGATCTAAAAGCTGTTTATTTCAGGGCTCTGCTCTTAACTATGCTATCTATATTACTCACAAGAAACAGCTAATTGATTTAATAACCCTTGTTGAACAAGAGGAGTAACAGAATGCACTAGAAAATTTCTCAAGCTTTCATTACACTTTAATAGAGTAGATGTTATTTTACACAAACTTTCAAACTGCATTTGAAACTGACACATTGTACCTCATCATTTTCTACTAGGTAGTAGGTCTTGTATTACTTGTCACTAATGGTCTACCAGATGCCCATAGTGAGAAGTAGCTTGTGTTTTTTTTTGTTTGTTTGTTTTGTTTTGTTTTGTTTGGCTTTTTTTGGGGGGGGAATGAGGCTGGACAAGAGTGGAGTGAAAAAAGTTTCAGAAATAAGTCCAACTTCAGTCTTTTGTCATGCCAGATAAGAAGTAGTTCTGTGTGTATATGCTAGCAGGTAAGGGAGTACAAGAAGGCCAAAAAATCTGTGATGGGCAGAGAGCAACCTCAGTCCTGAGCTTACCTCTAAACCACTCTGAATTCACTGATTCTCTAACTTTGGATAACGTTTTATTCTAGTGGCATTTTAGTATCTTTTTAACCCTGTGAATATAGGTAATGTTTTATTTAGCTGCATGAAGAGTTCCTTAAGACTCAATGTCTCAAATAAGTTTTCATTTATTCAAGATATATATGGTCCCTATTTGATGTAAAGCTAGCATTCTAGTTGTTTCTATCTTCCTCCTACATACTTACCTTTGGTTTGATGTGTGTTTCTCTCAGATTACACAGTCAAATGAAATTTTATCCACAAGAAACTTCATGTTGAGGATATCTTCAAAAAATTAAACCCAGTTTGGAAAACCGCTTGCTAGGATTGACAAAAGATCCAATACTAATCATCAGAGGGGTTCCCTCCCTCTCCTTGTTGGTACAGGAATCCCAAAGAGGCAAATTTAGCATAAAAGAATTTCAAGAAGGGCTTTTTGGTCTTCTCTAAAGTATTGACCAGTTAAGGCCACTTGGTTCATTTAAAGTTGTAGGTCTCAAATTCCCCAGCATTCTGAGCTTTTATCTTCAGAGTAGTTACTAAACTTTTGATGCTGCATAGTTTATGATCAGTCCCCACTTTAGAGGTCCTACACTGTACTTTGGTGCTGCATGGGAGAGGAACATCGGGCTATGTCAATTTCAGGACTAGCCACCTTTACTTTCCTGCCCTAGTTTAGAAACTGTAAATCTCCACTCAAAATGAGGCCAAACTTTTTTTAGCTCCTCCTTTCTCAGGCAAATGAATACTTAATTTAACTTTCTCCTGGGAAGCCTGTGGAAAAAAGTAAAGAAACATTGTTCTCATTCTTTCTTGATAAGAATACCAAAAAAAAGCATAGTTAAATTTTCAATTCTATCTCCTTGCCATATCTGTTTGTACCAAGGTTAGTGAGTTCTTCTTGACTTGCAGTAGGGATGCAGCTAAGAGGGCTAATCATTCTCTGCTCAACCTTTCTTACCTTATGTAGGTTTCAAGTGTACATTTCTATGACACATAATCTATATGTGGCAGTGTGTGTCTACTACCCAAAGCCAAATAAGCTTCTGCCACCATATATATGACTCCCTGCATATTTTTTAAAAAATGAAGATTTGACTCTTTTACATGACTCCCAAACACACACATGCATATATTTCCTCTCCCCCTGTCATTCTGAAATAGTGACATTGCATTTCTTATATATTTAACCAATATTCAGTGGTATGGCTATGTAAATAGTGTTCACAATTAATCCTTTTAGTATTCTCTACATTAGCTTCCTTATATAACTCTCTGCTTTCCCCAGAAATAGCCATTGACTCACTTTTTGTTTTTGTTGCACAAACAGAAAGGTATTTGACCTTTCTGTTAATAAGTCATTGCTTGATCTTCTAGAATAACCATAAATCTCCCCTCAATGTACTTTTAAAAAATTTTATTCATTGATTTGAGAGAGAGAGAGAGAAACATTGACTTGCCATTCTGCCCATCCATGCATGCACTGATTGATTCTTGTATGTGTCCTGACTAGGGCTTGAACTCTCAATCTAGGCATATTGGGACGATGCTCTAACCAACTTAGCTACCCACCCAGGACTCCTTGCAATATATTTTAACCATATCAGGTAGCCTGTCAGTTTTAATTATTTTCTTGGAAAAATCCTACAACCATCTTTATGTCCTCCTTAAATGTGGGTTAGTTGCTTTCTAGGCCTACCTGTCACTGTAACACTTCACCTTACAATTATCTTGAGGATTCCCTTCTTCCTTCTTTCTGCTGAAATATGGAGATGAGAATGTCAATAAAGTGGCAATTCTAAAACCATGAAACAACCAGCACAGCACAAAGGCTAACATGCTAAGGAAAGCAAAATGAAAAGAAAGAGAAAGCTGTGGTCCCCTATACCATTGTTAACCTACCCTACCAACTCTAGCCTGTCTTCCCCAGATGTCTTGTTGTTTGAAATAAAGAATCCTTTTTTTTTTGAGCTATTGTATTTTTCTGTTACTTGTAGAAAAATGCATTCCAGACACAACAGACACAGTGAGATTAGGTGACTTCTCCTAGTTCATATAACTAACAAGTCAATGGAAAAATCAGAATTTGATCTACATAAGTCACACAAAATACTATAACTATGACTACTAATATTTACTATGTAGCGAGCAATGTGCTGGAAAATTTATATTTCATACCCTGTGAGGTAGGAATTATTTTCATTTTATCAATAGAGATTGAATATCTTGCCCAAATTCTTACAATTAGGGCATTGCTGTGTTACAATTTCAACCTCAGTGTGTCATCTAGGCCTATGTATAAAAACACCATAATATATTATTGTCTTTCACTATCTGATTCAGTGTTACTGTGTCTAGAGAGTCATCACAGATTCATAGTAATTTTTTATTTTTGTGTCTACATTTGTGGCAGTCAATCTCTAAGATGGCCCTATCATGAGCCCTGGATCTGGGTATTCATGCCCTTGGGAAGTCCCTTCCTTTAGTGTGTATATGGACTTAGGACTTCTTTTAGAATGTGGCAAAAGTGATACAATATCACTGCCAAGCTCAGGAAACAAAATACTGTGTCTTCCATCTTGCTTGTTCTCTCCGATGTTGCAAGCTAGCCCTTGAAGAGGCACATGGACAGAGAACAAAGAAAGTCCTCTGGCCAACAGCCAGTGAGGGACTAGGCCTTCAGTCCAGCAGCCTATGGGAAATGGAATCTTAACAACGATCACTTAAATGAGCTTGGAAGCAGGTCCACCCCCAGTCAAACCTTAAGATGAAAACAGCAGCAGCCCTAGCCAGTGTGGCTTAGTTGGTTGAAGCATTGTCCTGTGAGCTGAAAGGTCATGGGTTTGATACCCAGTCAGGGCACATGCCTGGGTTGCAGGTTCAGTCCCCAGTTGGGGAGTGTATGATAGGCAACCAATAAATGTTTCTCTCTTGCATTAATATTTCTCTCCCTCTCTTTCTCCCCTTCTTTTCCTCTCTCTCTAAAATCAATAAGTATGTCCTTGGGTAAGGATAACAAAAAAAGATAAAGACATCTGATTAAAGCCTTATTAGGAACCAGAGGACTAACAAGTCACACCCAGATTTCTTATTTGCAGAAGCTGTGAGATAGTAAACGTGGATTACGTAGGTTTAGTTTCATGGATTAATTTGGAGTATAGGTTTGATAAATGCCAGTAGATAACGCAGCAACAGCTCCTACAGGTGCACATCTCTAGGGCTTTCAGCCAATGAGAAAACAGCCAATGAGTCTGTGGAGGCCAGTGTGTTGAAGAAGGGCTTTTTACCAAGCTTATCCCTAAGCAATCAGAATAAAATGTTTGCAATAATCCATTTTTTCAAACTTGAAACTTGTATGCTTCCTAGCTAGATGATGCATTGGGCTAAAGGACTTCCAACAAACAAGAATTTCTACCATTCTAGGAATGTTTTTCTTAAATCATTAGAAGCAGAAGTAGATTCTTGCATTCAATGATGACTTAGGACTGTCCTATGTATTCAATCATAAAGCTTTTTGTCCATAGTAAAGTAATTAGCATGGAGTCCTGATAGCCTCAGTATAGTTGTGTTTCCAAAATATATATGGCTAATTTCTTGTTGATATAAAGCATCTCTGATTCTTTCTAATTTCATGGGATGTTTGGAAACACATCATTTCATGGCCAAGGAATTAAAGAGAGGCCAATGACAGGTAAATGGCTTTACTAAATGCTCTCAGGCTCCTCCAAAGATTTTAGCCTGCAAGGAAGGTGAGTGATGGTTGATTCCTAAACAACAGCTTACTTAACATCACTGGTTTTTATTCCAATTTAATGAATTGAGAGAGATGCACTAAGCAATAACCACTTACTGTTCTCCACAAACCCCGATGACTACGTCTCGGTATCTAGGCATTTTATTACTTTGTTTTCCTGTATTTACTCCCATCTTCTGAGAGCGCTTTCTAACTTATATTTAAGGTCTTGCTAGAAAAGTGAGTGATGAGAAATTCACTTTGAATGGTATGAGGGCTAAATTACAGCTGTTTATCTCAGAAAGGCAAGAGCCTGAAATTATTAAATACTTTGCTTTACTTACATCAAGACAGAGAAGGTAGGAGGATCGGGGACTTAGTGTTAACTAATACAACTATAAGGGAGCAAGCAAGACCCAGCATTCTGGGTGAGTGGTCTAAACATTCACTTCTAGAAAGAACTGAACTAAGTGTTAATAAAAGTCTCTCTGCCTCAGCCAGTGTGGCTAAGTGGTTGGAGCATCATCACGTAACAGAAAGATTGTGGGTTCAATACCCCATCAGGGTACATACCTAGGTTGTGGGTTCAACCCCAGCCCAGGTTTGGGCACATGCGACACCCAGTGCAATGTGTGGGATTCCTGGTCCTGGTGTGGAACCCCAGTCTACAAAGGCAACCAATCAATACTCATCTCACATCAGTGTTTCTCCCTCCCTCTCCCCCTTCCTCTCTCTCTCTAAAGAAGGAAATAAAAATGCCCTCCGGTGAGGATTTAAAAAAAAAATCTCACCTTCTTTGTGGGCTACATGCTAAGTAAATAGACCCATATTTACTATTTGACCTTGTTATTAGGATTTTTCCCTTATGGGTTTGCAGAAAGCAAATATTATAATCTTGCCAGAGCATTTCTATGAAACCTCCTCATGCATCACCAGAGTTGGGGCTTGAACTATGAGGCATCAGCCATCTCTGAGCTCAATAGGCCACCATCTGATGCCCTCCCCACCAGGGAGGCCACAGAGGGAATTCTGAGGCCGGTGCCTTGATGAGACAACTCACAGAGCTACAGCTCTAAGCCCTGCAATCCAGCTGCTTTTTGTGTGGGTCACATTTACAGTCTCTGCAGAACTGCAAGGTTGTCATTCGAAATGATGCATGGCCATTAATTCATTGGTCATTCCAAGCATGGGGGCTTGGCTGGGACCAGGCTTTGGTGTCAGGGAGGGTTAAAATTCATGGAGCAGAAAAGATGCAAGGATTTGAAAATAAGCCAAATCAAAAATGTAGCCAACTGTCAAGGTGTCAAACTGTTACAGTGACTTTACTCTTGTGCCAAATCCTCTTGATGTATTATTTCATTTAATCTTCTCAGTGACCCTGTGAGACTATGACTCTCTGCTGCTTCTTTCTACAGCACCTATTCATAGTTTAGAAGGCTCAAGTTCAAAGAGGTAAGGTGACTTGGTCAGGCCAGAGTTCCTAAATAAAAGAGACTGGATTTGAACCTAGAAATTTGCCAGTGTCTAAAGCCATACTGGGCTGCCTTCTAAAATTGTTGGCTTAGAGTGTGGGAAAGAGGTTCAGGTGGTAGGACACTATCCAGGAAAAGAGAAGAAGGGAGGGAATCAAAGCCCAGTGAGGATCCTGAGCCAATTACATGATGGCCATCACCTTACCAGGAGCATCACGGTCCATGGGTCCAGACTCCACTCAACGAATAGGGATTATGAGGATAGCCAGTGTGTCTCTAAGAAGAAGAGGACAAGCAGATTAGTTCATTCATTTTGTTATTCATTCATTTATTCAACATATATTCATTAAGCACCTGTTGTGTGCCAGGCATTGTACCAGGCACTAGTACATAGTAATAAATAAGAGAACCAGCCAAGTTTTCTGCTTTAACAAATGTATGTTCTTGTACAGGAGTTATGTAAATGGATATATTTTTTCCAAACAGATGCTTTCAAACAGCATTAAAAGCTATGAAGAAAATAAAACAGGTAACAACATAGATAATGTATTTAGATACATTGGAATACCATGTAACATGAGGAGGGGGTGGGCAGGCAAGGGAAGGTTTCACTGAGCTGAAAGATAAGAGAAACAGCCTGCTGGGGTATGAGGTAAGAGATGTGCATTCCATGCAGGAGCAGCAAGTGCAAAGGCCTCGAGGTGGGGACAGAATTGGCATATTTGAGGTACAAAAAAATGTTGGCTGATTAAAGCACAATGAGCAAGAGAGAAGTAGAAAAAGACAAGTACAATAAAAAGACCTTGTCATTCTGAGATAAGTGTGGTGAGAAGTCAGTGGAGGGTTTTAAGGAGGAGACTAACGGGGTTTCAACTGGGCCTAGAGACTGGGCATTGAGAGAAGCAGCCAGAGCACATAGCCAGTACTGCAAGATGGGATCCTGGCTTGAGAGCCTGAGGTCAAGGCCAGGTGGGGAAAGGCTGGGGGGCCATGCAGGGGCAGCATGGACATTTAGGGGAAAGTCTTAGAATCTGCAACTCAATGCAGTGCCTCACTGCTCACTAATTCAACATTTGCATTGACACTTGGCCCTGGCTTCAGGGATACAGTTTACTCATAGGGATGATACTCTTGTGGGAAAAAGAAATTTAACAACTAAACTCAATAGTTACACATAATAATAATGCTTTGAGACAGAGCAGCTGGGACTAGGATTCTTTAGATCAGTGAAGGCCCCATGGATGAGGTGACTCCTAAAAGAACAAATTCACAGAAGCAAAGTCAAGAACACTCTGGGCAGAGGGGACAGTGTGGCCAAAAGCTCAGAAACAGGAGACACTATGCCGACTCTGAGGAAAAGGAAAGCAACCAGGGAGCCTGGAGCTAGATAGCAGAGGTGAGACAGATAGAAACCAAGAGGCTTGTAGGATCAGTTCATGTCCCCAGAATCAAAGCTTGCAATGTATCCGAAAGCATGTAAGAGTTTCTTCCTTTATGAAATGCATGATTCACTTTTTTTATTTTTAAAAGATAATAATTGTTAAATGTTAACTGAGTTTTGCTATTGAGCACTTTGTCTATGTTATTACTATGTGCCAGAAACTATTATAAGTGTTGTGTATATATTATTTATATTAGAGCTTTTTCTCCTCAAAACACCTCTTAAAGCTGGATACTGTTTTCCTCATTTTGTAAATGAGAAAGTTGAAAAACAGAGAGGTCCATTAAGGCACCAAAGGTCACACAGCTCTTTAGTAGCTTAGCCAGGATTGGAACCTTGGCATTTGACTCCAGAGTCCCTGCTCTAATGCATCATGCTAGGCTGATGCTCTTTGATACTCAAATGATCCAAGAGCAGGATGTCCCAGGGAGACATGAAGATATGGGTGAAGTCTGCATCTGGGTTCACCCTGAACTCAGAACAAGAAAAGTTACTCTTCACTTTTTTCCCTTTTCTATGTATTCATTCCTAAGTGTTTATCTAGCAATTGCTATGTACCTGACAAATGTTAGATGTTGAAGGTCCCTGGAAAACTAAAACAGACAGAGATCCTCCTTTGTGGGCTTTCAATCTGTTGGGGAGACACAGATACTTATTAAGCACAGAAATAATATAAAATTGAAACAATAATAAGAGCCATAAGAGAGAGGTAGCTTCTGCTTCAAGAGCAGAAGATAGGTAAAGTCACTTTGAAATAGGAAAACTCAGAGGATTATCCACTTCAGAAGCCTTTTGTTTAGAAGGTGCTTTCTGCTCTCAGTTTTCGAGTGGGGCTAGCAGGGAGCAGTGGAAAAGGGTGGGGGGTGGTTACTGTGGATATATGTCTAGCCCCTCATGGTTACTCTGGGCTCTAGGTCTACAGGTGGGAAATAAATGGCATCTCTTATCACCCTTCTTGGTTTTCTAGGTCTGCTCAGTCCAGCAGATGAGATGGCCTGATTAAGGATATATGTGTGGACCAGGAATAAATCTGGCATTGGCTGTATTGCCCTGTGGTCTCTGTCTCCAGAGAATCTGGTTCTTCCCCAGGAAGACACAGTAGGAGCCCCAGTGAAAGAAGGAGGTCAGCTCTTTCAGGGCTGTTGGCCCTCACTGAGATCTTGGCATTTCAGCATGAAGCACAACTACTAGGCAAAGAATGAGTCTAGGAAGCAGGGTAGTGGGTAGAAAAGAAAGCAGAGCTCTGGAGCCTAACCACCCCCAGAAGAAGAGCCTGAGACAGAGATTCCAGTGAAAATAGTGTATCTAAGAGGTGACTGCAGGAAACATAGGTAGGGGCATGAAGATCTGAGAGAAGGAGGGTAGACAATAAAGGGTATATTTTTAAGTCTGTTACCATTAAGGGGAACTAACTCCTGTGAGCTTAAACCTACTGGAGAAGATACAGTAGGGAACATGCACTTCAGGGGTGAAGAGATGGGGTATTTGCCCAGCAAATCCTATCAATCATTGGAAAAGGTGGCTCCCAGGGAATATTAATTCCCCAGACATTCTTACCTGCCCTGTTTATAGGCGGAGAAAGCTCAGGTGGTCAGAAAGAGCTACAGAAGAGCTGCAGGCATGGGCAGATGTAAAATAGGCTGCAAACCTGGATAAGGTTAATGCCAAGTGGATATGGGTATGTTATCAATAGCAGCCTCTGTGTTACTTAACTTCTCGGGGCCTGTTTCCACATCCATAAAAGGATGTGGAATGAGAAAAATACCTAAATCTCTTAGAACTAGAATCTAGTAGAAAGACTGCTTTCTGAGAAAGGCTGCTATTTTCACAGTATTTACAGCACATAAAAGGTCCCCATAAATATCTATTGAGTGAATGAATGCATGCAGTTGGGTACTGGAGCCAGCTTGTTCTGGCTGACAAGTGCAGATTGTTAAATTTTCAGGAATTTTGCAAGCCAGTTGTTAAACTGTTGATAGCTCAAAACCAACCAGGGTGGGTGTCTTTACATACCACAACATGAACTAACACTGCAAATCGGGGTTTTGTTTTTTCTTTTTCCTTTGAGAGCCATTTTAGCAACATGCCTCTGAATGTATGTGAAAGAAATTGGCCTAGTATCAAGTCTATAGAAGGTGCTCTAAATGTGTATTCTCTTTCTTCCACTGATACTGAAGTAGACATGAAAAAAGCTGCACGTTTCACTGTGCTCTGCTTCTCATTTCTGGTTGCCAACAAATGCTCATCCAAGTGGGCCACAGCTCTACCTGTAACTTTTTACTCATTTAAAGAAATAAAAGAAGGAGAGATAATGTAAATATAATTAAATGTTAAATCTAGGTGATGAATACATGGGAGTTTATTACTCCCTGTAATTTTCTGAACATTTAAAGTGTTTCATAATAAAACAAAAGGAGCCAGAAAAATTAAAGATACTCCTTAACTTCAGTTCCATGGACCCATGGGAGTGAAGAAATGAGGCTTTCAACATCAACACACACTGAAAAACATGAACGACAAGTGCCACCTGTCTAGTGTAGGTACAGGGTAGGACTGCTATTCAGTCTTCATCTGCCCATGAAGTTGGGCCCCTCAGATTCCAATGGGGCCTTTGTATCATCCATAATCAGAGGAAAGGGGTAGAAACAATAATTAACACATATCACATATACCTTGTACAATAAATGTCACCAAAAAGTATTTGAAAAATTCACAGTTGTTCATTACTTCCCTTATTAACTACTTTTCTCATTTGCATGCTAATTAATCATTAGGCATTAGTTAACCAGATGAAATCTTGACATTCTTTGCTTGGTTCCTGTTGTTCCTAGAATTATCGGTAAACCTAATATATGCAGGGTATTGCAGAAGGCACTTCTTTTCCTCTCATGGACCATGTCCCACAGAGCTTTTCCAAACAATACATTCTTACTACCAAAAACTTTGCCACTATGCTGTGTTTTTTTAATCACTTCCCCATTTCTTCACTGCAGATTAAATTCAACCCTCCTCAGACTCATCCATCTCTGTTTGAGGTGTCTGACAGTGGGACACTTCCAAACTCTGCTGAATCCTTTCAACTTTGACGCACTGATCTGTGATCAGCTGCCTGGACAGACACTTCCTTCTCTCACCCAGATGTTGATGTGTCCTCCTCCTGTGGTGTCTTTAAAACGTTCTCAAGTGATGCATCTTCTTAGCACCTCACTATTGGAGTGAACAGTCCCCCCCCGCCCCCCCCGATGTTCTCCAAGTCATCATGTTCATCTTGGAACTCTGCATGTATCCTGAATTGAGCAGGTATAATGTGACCACGGTGGGGACTCTAGGACTATCACTTCTATTATTTTTATGCTAACTTTTAGTCAGCCCTTCTGTGATTTTGTGACTTATAATATGAAATACATATTTGGTCTTCATCTTGGTCTCCAATTTCTAGCACAGAACTCCTAAAACCATTGGAATTTCCTAAGTATTGAGAACAATAACAGTTATTGGCATGATTTGCTATGTTAATTAGCTGACTTTTGGACCTCACCTCGGGATCAGGGCTGGTTGCCAGAAGAACTAACTATGATTCAGAGGGTTGAAACTTTTGGTCTCACTGCCCTGACCTCCAGTAGGAGAGAGGGGCTAGATCACCAATGGTCAGTGATTTAATCAATCATGCCTACATAATGAAAACTCCATAAAAACCCACAAGGACCCTGGCCAGTGTGGCTCAGTGGACAGAGTGCCAGCCTGTGTGCCAAAGGGTCACAAGTTCAATTCCCAGTCTAGGGAACATGCCTGCATAGAAGGCCAAGTCCCCAGCAGGGGGCATGCAAGAAGCAACCACATGTTGATGTTTCTCTCCCTCTCTTTCTCCTTTCCTTTCCCTGTGTAAAAATAAACAAATTAAAAAAATGTTAAAAAAAAACCCACAAGGTTACAAGGACAGGGTATGAAGAGCTTCCTGGTTGGTAAACACAGGGAGATTTGGGGAGAGTGGCACACCTGGAGAGGGCACAGAAGCTTCAAGCATTTTCCCCATACTTTGCTCCATGCATCTCTTCCATCTGGCTGTTCCTTAGTTATATTCTTTCATAATAAACCAATGATCTAGTAATAAAAATGGTTCTCTGAGTTCTGTAAGCTGCTCTAGCAAATCAATCAAACCCATGAAGGGGGTTATCAGAACCAGTCAGTCAGAGGTACAGGTAATAACCAGGACTTCCATTTGGCATCTTACATCTTGCAGGGGTTGCTGAAACCTCCAATATGTAGCCAGTTGGTCAGAAGCACAAGTAACAACCTGGGCTTAAGACTGGCACCTGAAGCATGTATAGGGGGAGCAGTCCTGTTGGATTGAACCCTTAACCTGGAGCTATCTCCTGGTAAGTGTCAGCATTAAGTTGATTTTTTAGATGCCCTAATGGTGTCCAGAGAATTGTTTATTGTATGTGTGAGAATCTCCACCCCATCAGATTTTGGGTTTCAGAAAATGTAAAGACCTTCCTAATCATGTGTATACAAAGTAAGTTTCCAAATATGATTGAAAATTACCTATAGCAAGAGCAATATTTATTTCTACCTTTATTTGGTAATTATTTTATTCTTTGAGCTTCATGTCAGGACTTTATACACATCGATGTATTGGATCTCTGTGATTTTTGCCTGACGGGCACCCAAACCCCTTCCTCTGGTAAAGCACTCCAACTGTGTTTTGGAGAGGTACTCCCCCAGAAAAGAGTGGACTTGATGGGGCTGTTATTCAAGGTGACTTCCATGGGGTAAGGCATCAGGGGCTCTCTGCTAGAAATGTGAGCCCTGAGCACAGACAGGTGGTCTGGGAGGAACTGATGCCTCTCAGGAGAGGAGCCAGGGGCTGACTTTCCACTGGCTCCTCAACCTAGGTCCTCAGAGATACCATCTCCAATCCTTCTTCTTAGCCCTTATGTTTTCCCTTCAGTAAATCTCTTTAGCCTCTGTCAGTTTCTGTTTCTTAAAAAGTAAAGAAGTCAAGATAATACAGTTATCAAATAAGCCACAGATTATACTGTTTAAGAAAAGATCAACAGCGACAAAAAGCCATGGCACTGCTCACTTGTTTACTCATTGAATTATTCATTTGTTTACCCTCTTATCCAAACACCATTCAATAAGTTCCATCGTGTGCCAGAAGCTGAATACCCCTTCTAAAACGGAAACATCTCTTGGGAAGAGCTGTTCAAATAGTTTAATATGCACTGGATAATAGTGGCACTAACATATATGTACTATTTTATCCAAAGGATTGTTGACAGAAACTTTGTCAAAAACATCCTTTGAAATCAGATATCCTTTGAAAGCAAAGAACTCCCCACCCCTGCAAAAATCCTGAATATTCTGTTTAACTTTGGCATATATGCATATATAGGAAATTTAAGTCAAAAACATACTGTCTTTACAAATGCTGTTTAAAATAAATATTGCAACAGACATGGTTAGTCTTTCAATTTCCATTTAGACATTTTTAATTGAAAAGCACCTTCAGATTGAGTATTATCAGAAAACAATATGGCCTTTCCATACCTCGCTTAGCATTATGGCTCACGTTTATCCAGTCTGTGTAGACTTATTATGCACTTCAGGAGTTATTTCTGATAGTGTTCTATTTTAGTTATACCTGTGTTTTTGCCACCTGGGATTAAATTACTTCTAGCTTCATATTTTTTTCTGAGGGGTGTAAATTGATTTCTTGTTTATGATGACTGCTTTAATTTTGTTTAACTTAAAATGCTTCCCATAGCTTAGATAGACTGGGGTGGACAAGGATGTGGGAATGTCAGAACTAACAGTGCACAGACCTGGTTCCTGGATCTGCACCCATCTTTGTTTTCTTTTTTTGTTTTATTTCTTTTTAGAGAGAAGGGAAGGGAGGAAGAGAGGGAGAGAAACATCAATGTGTGGTTGCCTCTTACATTCCCCCTACTGGGGGCCTGGACTGTAACCCAGGCATGCGCCCCATTTAGGAATTGAACTGGTGGGTGACCTTTTGGTTCACAGGCTGGCACTCAATCCACTGAGCCACACCAGCCAGGGCTCCATTTTCTATTTCACCTTGGGTAGTTAGTAACTTAACATCTCTGGCTCAAGTTTCTTCATTCGTAACATGCACTAGATCCCAAACTGGCTTGTGTTTTTTGAAAGTTCATACATCTATCTGTATTTTACATCTGATTGACTGAACCCAAAATCCTGGGGATAGGAAATCAGAGAACTATATTTCCCAAAACCTCTCTATGGATGCATGTTTATGAAAAAAACATAATAATAGCTAATGTGTATGGCTCAGTGGTTAAGCACTTCATGCAATGACCCTATGAACCAGTTGGTGTCATCTTTCTTTCCTAGCTGAGAAAATTGAGAACAAGATGTTTTGAGAAACTTGTCTGAGGGCACACAGCATGAAGCCAGGGTCCCACCCTGGCCAGTCGATCTTCAGATGCTGCTTATTACTGTATGTGACTCTTCCTGGGAACCACTGAGTTAGATAATGGAAATGATCCTTTCCAAATTTATTGGAAATTTTTTACAGCTTTTGAAAAAATTCCTGATGGCTCTAATTCTTTGTGATGTATTAATCTATTTTTAAACAACTTTTAGAAACATAGGTAGAATTCTTTTACCATTAAAAAAGTGGTTCTTACAATTATTTTTTTTAATAAAACTTTTCCAGTGGGGAGGGGGGAGTGGTTCTTCAGGGAGGCAGAAGAGAGTGTGGGGGAATAAATAATGATGGAAGGAGACTTGACTTGGAGTGATGAACACACAATGCAATAATAGGTGATTTATTATAGAACTGTACACCTGAAACCTATATAATTTTATTAACCTATGTCACCCCAATAATTCAATGAAAAAGAAAAAAAGAAAGCAGTTCTTCAAATAATCCAAAAATTTATATGATACCACAAAAATCCCCAAATAGCCTTGGCAATATTGATAAAGAAGAACAAAGTTGGAAGTATGGGGCTATCAAACTATGCTACAAGGCTCTAGTAATCAAACAGCATGGCACTAGCATAAAAACAGACATATAGATCAATAAACAAAATAGAAAGCCCAGAAATACACCCATGTCTTTGTCACCTTTGTCAATTAAATGACACCTTTTTCAATTAATATTTGACAAAGGAGGCAAGAATGGAGTAAAGATGCTCTAATCAACAAATGGTTCTGGGAAATAGGACAGATTTATGCAAAAAAAAAAAAATGAAACTAGACCACTTTCTTACACCATATACAAGAACAAACTCAAAATGATTTAACGACTTAAATGTAAGACTAGAAACCATAAAAATCCTGGAAGAAACCATAGGCAGTATAATCTCTGCCACTTCTCTTAGTAATATTTTTTTTTCTGTTATATCTCCTTCAGCAAGGGAAACAAAATAAAACAAATGGAATCACATCAAACTAAAAAGGTTTTGCACAGCAAAGGAAACTATCAACAAAATGAAGAGACAACCTACTGAATGGGAGAACATGTTCACAATGATACATCTGACAAGGGATTAATACCCAAAATTTATAAAGAACTTACAAAACTCAATACTAAAAACACCAAACCATCCAATTTAAAAATGGACAGTGAACCTGAATAGACACTTCTCCAAAGAGGAGACACAGATGGCCAATAGACATATGAAAAGATGCTTAATGTCTCTAATCATCAGAGAAATACACAGTAAAATCACAATGAGGTATTACCCCACACATCTCATAATAGTTTTCATCAATAAATTCACAAATGACAAGTGTTGACAAAGATATGGGGTAAAAGGAACTCTCATGTAGTGTTGGTGAGAATGGGAAACAGTATTCAGGTTCCTCAAAAATTAAAAATGAAACTGCTTCATGATCCAGCAATTCCACTTCAGAAATTTATTGAAGAAACCCAAAACACTAATTCGAGTGAATATACTATGCAACCCTATGTTCTTCGCACTGTTATTTACAATAGCTGAGATATGGAACAACCTAAGTGTCCATCCATAAACAAGTAGATAAAAAAGCATTGGTACGTTTCTATAATGGAATATTACTCAACCATAAAAAGAATGAAATCTTACCATTTGTGACAGCATGGATGGACCTAGAGGGTATTATGCTCAGGGATATAAGCTAGTTAGAGAAAGACAAATACCATATTATTTCACTTATATGTGGAATCTAAATAACAAAATAAACAAGACTGACACAGACTCATGGACACAGAGAGCAAATTGGTAGTTGCCAGAGGAGAGAGGAAAGGGGACTGGGTGAAAGAGGTGAAGGGATTATGAAGCAAAAATTAATAGGTACAAAATAGTCATGGGGGTATAAATAAAGCATAAGGAATAGTGTCAATAATATTGCCGTAACTATGTATGTTGACAGTTGGAGTACTGGCAATATTGAGCAGAACATGTTATCAAATACATTATTGTCTAGCCACCAAGTTGTACACCTCTAAACAATACAAAATAAAACTGAAAAAAATAAAAATAAAATGATATTTGGCCAGATCTCAATGAAACTAATATAGACATCTACGTGACTCAAAAAAAAAAAATTCTCTTTTCTCTTAAAATTAAAAAAAAAAAAGATGAAGAAAGTGCTTCCTGGCAAATGTTCTTCTACCTGGAACAGCTCCTTCCCTCATTGTTAGCCACCTTTGCTCTTATCCTCCAAGACCCTGCACAGGTGTCATTCTCTTCAGGAACTATTAGTGACACTCTAGCACAACTAATCAGTATGCATGAGTGCTTAATGTGGGCTATATTACATTACCAATTAATGTCAATACATATGTTCCCAGCGTTTCTATCCTTGGGCTAAAATTACGGACCCTGACTGGCCTCTCCTTTGCTCTTCTGCCTAGGAAATGTCACCAAAGGAGCTGAATGCATAAGCCTCCCTGGGCATCAGCCCAGTTCTCACTGCAGTGTGCTTTGCCCTCATCTTCAAAGTCTGGTGCTCGGCTTCCACTAATTTCTCCTAGATGGTTCTGTCACCATCTATGTTTTGGATCTGTGCTCCCTTTTATTCTGTCTGCAATATATGTGTTCTGGGGTTATAATCTGTAACTAGGACACATGGAGACATGTACACACACACGCTCAAAGAAAATCATACAATATCTTCAAAATCAAAATTCAAACTTCAAACTCAAAACCCATCATAACCATCATCTTTCTGAACTGATTCTGGCCCTGCTATTTACCCAGATGTCCTAGTCAACACCTAGGAACCCTCCCACCCTCCTCCTCACATCCAGCCTGTTCTTACTCTAATGTAAGCCACCATTACCTCTTGCCTCCAAACGGTCTCCTGCCTCTAATCCTGATCCCTTTCAATCCATTCTAACCAGTGTAATCTTTCTAAGGCACAAGTTTGATTATGTCACCTGAACCCCTGTCAGGAGCTTCCCATTGCCCAAACAATGGAATCCAAATTCTGTAGCAAAGGAAATAATGTCATCAAGATGTGGCCCCTGCTTACTTCTCCTGTTCCCCTTCAGGCAAATCACCCTCCAGTTTTGCTGAATGGCTGTATTTTTCTCTATATTCTCTGGCAGGTGGTCCTTGGCATAAAATCTCCCCATATTCCAGTCTTCTATTAACCACTCACTATATGCTCTTTGCTATCCAACTTAGGTGTCATTTCCTCCAGGAAGCCTTGACTGACCTTTCTTCTCCACTCACCAGGAGAGTACGATGACCCTTCTTTATGGCCCATGTGCTTCCCACTATCATGTATCACACTTTACTGTCACCATTGGCTGATTTTATCTCTACTCTAAGCTTTTTAAGGAAAGGAGCTATGCCTTCTTGGATTCTGCTATTATGGTTCAGAAATTGGCAGACATTTGGGTCTCAGTAAATGTTTATCAAATGAATTAAGAGTAGTTTGCCTTTAATCCACTAAGGGTCTTCAGTGTATTTAATATCCAACATGGCAGCCTGGTTGGAACACTACATGAAAAGTAAATGGCCTAGAAGGGACAGGCACAGTTTAGTCTCATGCTTCTAGGAAAGGTATGAAGCTCTGAAACCACTAAACCCACCTGTTTTTTAAAAATTATAAAATATAAGTAGTGTTCTATTTGTAAAACAGAGCCTTCTTTCTTCCCAATAAAGCACAATGGAATCCAGTTCTAATTCTGAAACTAAGAAAAAGAACAAATTCTTTCCAAGTTAATAACCAAGAATTTCCTGTGGAGGTAGTTTTACCATCCGTAATTTGACCCAGAGTACATCTGAACCCTTGTGATAACATATAACATTACGATAGGTTTGAACTTTCAGAGTAATGTGAGACACAGCTAAACTTATGAGGCTACAATAAAATAATATAGATTTCAAAGACTATTTCCTGGGTATGGATTTTAAAGACCACAAAGTAAATAGCGTTCCCCCGCCTCTATTTCAATGTACCTTCCCAAACACCTTACAAAGAATTGCTGTAAGATATAATCATCTCTGTCATCTCAGGGACTGTTAAGAGAGAGTATTGCTTGACACAGTGCAGGATGGAGGCCCAGATTTAAGGACATTGCAAGTTACACAGAACTCATTCTGGTTCTTTCAGAGGACACATTTCTCCGGGGCCTGAGTCACACAGCCCACTGCACAGCTCTCTTCCCAATCACCTGAATGACCAGCATTTGAATCTCAGTTCATTTAGCGGCAGAGAAACCTCATTAAATGCTCTGTACTCAAAAGGTCAACAATTTCTCACACTGAAAAGAGAAAAAAGAGAAACCCTCCAGCAAAACAACTGAAAAACACTGTAAATGTTAGTAAATGAAAAAATACAAGGAAGTCCCCGCTGGAAGCAAATACATGGGAAAAACAACAAAAGCATTCATCACGATCCAAAGGCAGGTCTTCTAATTAACCAATGTTTGGATTAACTAGAGATTTATCCCCTATCCAGATGTCCAATTTTCAAAGACATACGCTCAAGGTAATTTACTTTCTCTGGTGATTCAGAGTGCTTCAGGTCATGAGAGGATCTTGGAGAAATCCAACAAGCCAAATTTTTCCTTCATTCTTGTCTTGTTTACCCCCTGAGACCAAGTTTTTGCAAAAGCCCCATATCCAGGAACCCTGGGAAGTGAACTACGCTGGGCATTCATGCTGCCACTGAGAGCGATGAGAAAACTGAGGGTGACGGAGGGTCTGCATCTCTCCCAGTTTTAATTCAAATATAACATACTCTTCAGCTAGAAAGTTATATTGATACAGGGAAAACACAGTTACTGGTTTCTGCAACCACAGTTATGTCTTTTCTATGTAGACAGTTCTAAGGTCTTCTACTACTGCTAAATTTCTCAGTTGAGTTGTTACCAAATCAGATTTGGAAGACAATTTGCTTTGTCGTTGGATCAATTAATTCAGAGAGTCTCATCTGGTGCTTTCTAGTATGTTGCAATTTTCAGATATTTTCTCAAATACAGTTCCTTTATTACATGTCTGTGATTGCCTTTAAAATTAACATTCTACCCTGGCCAGGTGGCTCAGTTGGTTGAAGCATTGCCCCATAAACCAAAAGGTTGGGGGTTCCATTTCTGCTCAGGGCACATGCATGGGCTGTAAGTTGTATCCCCACTGGGGGACAGACAGGAGGCAGATGACTGATGTTTCTCTTTCACACTGATGTTTATCTCCCTCTCTCTCTCTCCCCTTTCCTTGCTCACTAAAATCAGTAAACATGTCCTCTGATGAGTATTTAAAAATATAAAAATTAAAATTAAATTAACATTCTGATACTAAAAATTGACAAAATGACACAATGGGCAAAAAATATTTCACAAAATGAAAAAGTACAGCAGCATTTAAGGAGTATACAAATACTAAGTTTTGGGTTTTTTTTTTCAAGAGAAGGTTGTAGTATCCATCAAACACTATTCAAGCAGAATCACATATTATTATTATTATTAGCCACAAAAACCCAACCCTCTTCTAAAATTTTCCATGTTAATGACAGCATCTAGGGATTATTCGCATCTAGGGATTATTCCCATCTAGGAGGTTAAAAGTCATTATGCTTTATTATAATCCATATCAACAAATATTATTAGGGACATATGAATTAAATGTTGAAGGTATTTAATGCATGTATTTACACATCCCAAGAGTGAATTTATTCATATTGTTCTGCTTGGATTCATGTTTCCTCAAGCATTAATAAGCCTTGCACCACATGCCTTTTATAGTTTGACAAGTGTCCGCCTGGTTCTACTCACGTGCATGAATAGGTAAATCTATAAGAAACAAGGCTAAAAAAAAGTCTTAGCTGTTTTTAAATGACTGCACCAATCATTCCAACTGTACTTTTGCTGAAATATATTTTCTTTAAAGAACTCCAGAACCACATATCTGTTTTGGCCAGGATAGCAACACGTCCTCTCTCCAGAGTACACCAAACCCAAATTACTCATAAATTTGCCATTCAGTTTGTCATGTCTTTTCAAATCTGTGGATGATTTCTCTAAAATGATCCACCGATAGAGGGACAAAAATAAGGGCAGAAATTTTGCAAGACAGATAAAGAGCTAAATCACTGAAAACTCTTTGCTTTGTGGAAAGGTTGGTGTGTGCAGTGTGAAGCTCATTTTGTGTTCTAAAATTTGATTTGTTGAGTGGGTGAAACTCTGCAAGGCAAAAATTCTCTTAGGCACTTGAGATGTTTTTGAAGCAACATATTAGGGCAATATTGCATACAATATAAAAGGAGAACACAGAACAATCACTGTTTCTAACTGAATTTCTGGGGAATCCTCTGAACAGTTTTGGCCACTGATTGCCCCAATGAGTAGAGACTAAATTTAAGCAATAGGTAATATTTGTCAGCAGTGGACATCATTAACTACTGCAAAGACAATCTGCATTCTCACATTAAAAATAAAATCTCAGTGGAGAGGAAAATTCAAAATGAAGATAGTTTACCTGCCAGTGGAAATGAAATGATTTGGGAAATATTTAAGAGGTTTACTAATAGCTATTAGATAGCAGTTGACCATAAAGGCTATAGGGAAAACCTGAAAATATATAGGCAAAGAAGGAAGAAAAGTATATGTATAGAACCAAGGGGAGAATTCAGGAAGATGGATTTTTTTTAGGGTTTTTTTTTTTTTTTGTAAATATACCATCAGGAATTCTAGTGATTATTTTCTGAAACTAAGCTTACGAATGGCCCACTTTGATGTCCTAATGTCTTATTTCCTTATGACACTGAGTAGATGAATTTCTGATAAGCTCCTTTACAGATCAAACACATAGGGCACATGTGACATCAAAAGACAGATCTGGAGGGAAACAGACCTGTAGTCATGACAACCAGAGTATTCAAGCATCACATTTTCTGAGTTGGGAATAAGAAAGCTTCAAAACATTACTAAGATGGGGGAACTTCTTTCCTAGCTCTCTATGGGATGAGTGATGATGAAAAGAATAGGCTTTGATGGATCTTTGCTGGGTGGAAGAGTCAAAAGTAGTGTAACAAAGCTAATGTAGGATTTTAGCACATTAGGCAGCCCACACTCACCCACATTTACTGTGTCTTCAAACAAGAGGAGAATGTTCCATTGTAAAGCCTCACTGAGATTAAGAGAAGAATAATTCTTGGCAAAGGTGATGCTCTGTTGAAACCAGAGGGAAGGTGAATGCTGGTATTCTTGTACCCATTTCTTCACACACACTCACACACACACCTTAGGCATCTGCAGCATTGGGATAGTCCATCTAATCAGGATGGTGGCTGCCTAAATGGGAGAATTACAGAAGGTGACCAGAAAACCAAAGAGAACTTTCCAGAGAGAAGATAAGTCCTTTGTGTATATATACAGAAGCACAGCATCCTCCCCTGGCATTCTCTTCTAGACCATCAGAGCATGTTCTCTCCCTCCCCAACTTTAATTTTCTCTGCAACATGGAGCCCTATAAACATGGGACTCCATCAAAGCCAATAGCCATGGCTTTCAAACATTAGCATTCATAAGAATTACTGGGAAGTCTATTATACATTTAGACCCTTGAGTCTCAATCCCAATGATTCTAATTCCATAGCTCTGAGGTAGAATCTAAGAATCTGCGTTTTTACTACAGGGAATTCTTTTAAAAAAATTTATCGTATTTTTTCCATTACTAATTAATCCCCTTATGCGCCATCACCTCCGCAATCACCACACTGTTGTCCATGTCCATGAGTTCTTTTTCCTTTTTGCTTGATCCTTCCACCCCCTCACCTCTGCCCCCAATTGTCACCCTACAGAGAACTCTTGAACCTTAATATGGCAAACACTGGCCTAAGGAATCTGTTCTTCCTCCTTGGAAAAATGCACACTTGGAAAGTTCAGATAATATCTACTTCTTCCAGATTTGGAGGAAGAAAGACAAATATTTGTTTTCATTAAAAAAAATAAAGTTAATATATGGAATAATGATTAAATTATCAGTCCTGACATTTGGGTCACCTCTGGTTTATCAGGAAAAACTGGGAATCGTTTACAGTGAATTATGGTGAGTGTCCAGGAGCGTCTTGATCTGATAAAATGGTGATGGAAATGACTGGGACTTGGGGACTCATATTCACCTTCAAAAAGCTGTTCCCAGTAGAAAGCATTCACACACATACAGTGGCCAAGTGGACAGTTTTCCTTTCCATGTAAAGGAATTATCTGTGGAGATGGGGCTGAATTCTAAACTAAGGCATCTTGTTATGATCATGATATGACCAACTGAAATAAGGAGAATATCATAAGGCAAAAAAAGAAGATACTAATAACTATTTTCACTCTATTATCAATCATAGAGTATGGTCTAACATTGTAATTATTTTATTTCTACTATAATTGCTTTAAGGAAACCTGTGGCTACCTGACTTGTTTCAAGAGAAAAAACATAAGTAATTGTATGGGACTTTCACCACCGTACAACAGAGACAGAGAGGTATGCCACCGTTAAATTATTAAAAGTCAGTACCATGTTAATTCACACATTCATATTGCTAAATACTCTAGGATAGTTGGTTATTTGGCTGAATTTTATGGCAAAATATGAATGTTCATCCCTCAATTAACCCCAGTTTTGTGTCATCTGGATTTCTATATAATAGAGCTTGACTCTCTGACTTCTGAAGAGTCAGGAAGGAGAGGAGACAGAAAAATGCATAAGGACTTTTTTTAAAAACTGAGAGCTCTTTGAATACAACATATTATTCCTCTCTTTGCTGGGTTCATTATTGTTGCCCTCTGCTCCAAGCAGTATTATATTCTGAGTGTCTTAGATTCTGAACTCCTAGTAAATTAAAACTGTCCCTTAACCTAGCACTCTATCTTAAAAGGTTCATAAGAAATATGCCATAATGATCACAATACCTCAGGCAGATTTCCATTCCAGTGCTCTGACCTAGACTAGTAAGTTCACCTTTATAGCAGGGAATTTGAGGGGAAATAAATAACAATCATCTGCTTCAACCATCAGTGCAATGTCTCACTTTGCTGTCTTCTGCTGCTTCCTAGGTCTTACCATAAAGATGGTCTGGTCTGATCTTGCTAGTTCATCTACAAAGCTTACCAGCTATAGACTAGTTGATATTTTCCAAAGTGCATTTATACTTTTTTCTTACTTACTCTAAAGTATGGATCTAAGGCAGCTAAAAAAGGAAATATTATTTACAATGGAAATAGAGGAAATATAGAGCAAATGACACACTTTGAATAAGCTATTGACGATAAAATTGGGTCTAGAACTGAGAACTCTTCACCTCCTACAAGTTGTCGCCAAGTCTTATTCTCCCATTAGATAATGCTGTTATGAAATTCCATTGTCCCTATGACTTACTAGTTAAGTATTTATTGAACATCTACTATGTGGCAGATACTTGTTTAGCTGGGCAAGCCAAGATCTCTTCAGGTTTCCAGCTTCCCTTATTTGAGAGAGCCATGGTATCCTTACCTGTGTAAAGAGAAGAAAATGTTTTCTCTGAGGTATCTCTTTATCTGGGACCAACCCTATAGTTTGTTTTCAATATATATCAAGAAGGAGGAAGACAAGTTACTCAGCTCATACTAAAAAGTTGCCGCACTAATCCCCATTTTCATTTTCAGAGAGTTGAAGACCCAGAATTCCACCTGTTTCTGGTGGGTTTCTGGTGGTGCATTATATGAAACACTGAATTGCTTAATGATATGGCATAATAAGGGTTGTCATAACCAGAGTGTGCAGACTTGTTCTGACCATTTGTCATGCTGCTGGCTTGAAATCACTTATTTCTCTTAGTGACCATGTTACTGCCCAAGTTTGTACTTGTTCTATTACATAAATCAGTAGGTTAAATAGGAAAGAGATCGGTTCCCAATTATCGCAATTAGCTTTTGAGACAATCTACTATCAAAAAAGAAAAAAAATCCAACAAAAAAACCCAGGTATAGTCTAGTCTCTATCTGATCCTCATCTTTAAATCAATTCAGAAGAAATTGCTTTGACATATTGCAATTCTGATGCCACACTCATTTGTATATTACAGGGAAATTAAAATATTTTTTTCAACAAATGCCTAAGAATGAAAGCCTTGCTGCGATGAGGGATTTGGATTCAGAGGGCCTAGCCTGTGCTTCTCAGAAGGCTTATTACCTATGCTGTCAAACATTCTTTACTTTTCAAAGTGCTTTTACAGTTTTCCCCTCAATAGATCCTCACCACCACCCAAGAAGGGAAATAGGACAAGTTGCAAATGAGGAAGGTTCAGTATTTACATAGGACTATCATGAATAGTCTGAGGTCTTATGTCAGACAGAAACAGAAATGAGACCCCTAACTCCTTGGTTGAGGCCCTTTACCCTCAACAGTGTCGAGGACAGGATGGGTATGGCACAAGAGCCACACAGCGCAGCTTCTGGGCTCTGGCTCAGAGTTCTTCATCAGTGGGTCACTCCTACCTTTCCTCACCGCTGGTCCACACTGTGGAACAGGACCATTGGCAAGATCTGAGTAAGATCTGTGGTTTGGAGTTTCAGCAATGCCAAGGTTATCATACATACTTTAACTATACCAAATACAGTCCAAATACTGAACCAGAAAAGGGCATGTCAGCATCTAAGACAGTTCTTAGTTCCAACTGAATGCTTTCTTTTACGTATTAAAACTTTTTCAGTGAAGATTTTGGAGGCACTGCCCTGCTTTGTAGATACCCTAAGCATGTACCCAGGGCAGTGTCAAAATGGACCACTTGGAAGTGAATGGTGAAGAATGCACACACATATCCATAGCCAATGCCCACAGCAGGTGCCCCTGCCAAACCACAGTTCCCTGCAGGGTGTGTTCTCAGATCTCTGAAGACAGCATCCAGGATAAAGGCATAATAAACAACGTGGGTCCCCGAGGGGCCAGGCTGTCCATTCAGTTTCCTCCCACTGGGGCAAGAAGACCTGGTGCTCTTCTAATTGAGTCAGAATCATTTAGCTCACGAATAATCCTGTCATAGCCAGTGACACACTCTACTAGAACCATTCCAAGTTAATGCAGGGTATAAGGTTAAGAACGTGATAGATTCCAAACATAGCTTCTTTGCTGGGGATGGTGATAGCGAAAAGAGAGGTGTCACTGTGTTCCTCAAATGACCAGCAGGAGGGGGAAATTCCCATTGTTTCTATTAACTCAGGAATCAAATTGTTCCTTCCATTGACAAGTGAGTGTTAAAGGGAACAATTTGCATTTCCAACTGCAGGGTCTCTAGCCAGAGACAAGATTTAAATTCCATTATCAAACTTCAGTCTGGCAGCTGTATATTATCCTCTCCTAAGCTCCCATTAGACATTTCGTTGTAATCGATGTCCCTGGCAGTCCCTGCGAGGTGGAGGGGAGGCAGAGTAACAGACTGCAGTGTGCCCCGTTGTTTGTGGCTCTGATTTGCTCATCTAAACATGCAAATCATATGTGTGTTTCTGGGGACAGCCAGCCATAATGGCCCAGTTATGTTTAAATTCAAGGTACATACTTTAACAGAAATTATCCATGGCTTACTATGGAAGAAAGCCAGGGTGACAGCCACTTCCTTTGTAAATAAGCAAGATAATAACCTGGAGGCAAATGTAAATGAGACCCGCTGCATATTTTAAGCAGCTATGGTGTCACTGTTAAAACAAAGCTTTATCCTAAATTATGTTTCATCTGACACCAATAACACAGGGAATGAGTCATTAGCCTCTGCCCCCTGTGAAAAGAGCTGATTGTGGGATATTGATTCCAAAGACCTACCTGTAGTTAAAGCCCAGAACTGCTGTCTGAAGCCATCGGGATGCTCACCTTGCCAGAAAAAACTGTCCCCACAACCCCTATGTTAGCTGCCACCATGGACTGGGCACCTGTTGAAATGCAAGGTTTTTACACTTCGGAACATGGAAGAAGTGTTTATAACCTCATTGCTTATTGGTCAAGGGCAGGGTTCTGTGACTTTGGGGGAGATTTGGATACTGCCTGACTCTCTCAGTCCATATCTGTGCCCACATTTTTACCAACATCATCCCTTCCACCTCCTTCTGTCAACCCTCCTCCCAACATGTGCAGTCCCACGGGCTCTCAACCCCATCCTGGGTTCTGGGGTTAATCCTGCCCTGAGGATGAAAGGAGGAAAGAGTTGGACCCAACCTTGTCTTCTGAATGACAGCCCCTTCCTCCATTGCCCTCTTCATCCTGGAGACCACAGTCAACTAATAGTGTCATAAGAGGTGGAACTACCCTGCACCCCTGAGAAACAAAATGGACAAGAACTTACTTGTACTGAAATTTACCAGAGCAAAAAGCAAACCTGTCCTGTGATAATTGGCTGAGATGGGGGATTGTTTAGTTGCTAATAACACATAAAATATCCCACCCCTTTTTCACCCAGGACCTCCACTAGACACCATCATTTAGCCAGCATGACATATGTGCTGTCATTTCAGATGCCAATCCTACCCTTTAAAATCTTCCTCAATCATTAGTCTTCCTTTTACTTCTGGCAGCTCTCCACCATCCACTGAAATGTTGGCCATCCCTTCAGCATGTGATGAGGTCAGTAAGAAATGAAATGAATCAAAGCTCCTGGCTGTGCCCCAGCAAGTTGGCTGCAAATGTAGCCAGGAATAATTGATAGAGCAACTTACTGATTCTCTAAATTAAAATATTCAATTTGAGACACATGATATCCTAGGATTCATCTGATCTCTCTCTGGAGTTCAGAGGTGGTGACATCAGAATATAGCAGGTGGCAGTAAGTGTGTCTGTTCTGTAATTAAGGTCCTTCCTCATTCCCCAGGGAACAGTGCCAAAGCTGACTCGAGACACATGGCAAATAAAATGTTAATTGCAATCATGTAGGAGGAGGTACAAGGTGTGAGCCGCATGGCTCACCTTGCTCAGATTTCAAGAAGGCAGCTGCTGGGGTTGATGGCTCTATTAGCATTCTTACTGTGCTTTCTAAGCCTGTAATGTTTGTATAATTCTCTCCCTCAAACACACTTTTTAAAAGAAGAGAAAAGGGTTCTCAGTAGATAATAACAATGGAGCTCTCAAATGGTGACAGCTTATAGGATTGGGGGGTGTTGTATATTCAGATTTACTATTATGCTTCTTTCTACAGTAAGCCTGATTTGGCGGAATACTTATTACCTAATTCTGTCAAGCACAGAACATCAAAAAGCATATGTTTTCTTAAAATATGTTCTCTACAAAAACATCCATATGAAGATACTTTCTGGGTAATTTGTAAGCATTTTGCCCCTTGATGCATCAATAGGTTTTGAGGAATTGGCAGGTGCAACCCTGAAAGGCAGCTCTCCTAGTCCCTTCACCCTTCAGAGAGAATCCAGCCAGGTCTTCTGACAACAGTCCCTGGCTCTCACCATGTCCCCCCAGTATGACTGTAATCATGCTTTCCTATCTCTTCCCATCAATAAACTAAGATGCCAAATTCATGATGGTATTTGAGTAGACACTCTATCTTCACCATGTCACATCTAGCTAATCAATCTCAGCACTGTTTCTTAACCAAGTTCTCCAGATGGCCACTACTAGTTAGCCAAGGTTAATAAAGACAAAACCATTTGTCATTCACATACTATATGCTATATTGATTTTTCTGCTAATAATTCCTTGAGGATACCCTACCAGCCCCCATCTCCTACCCCACTCACAGGCTCTCCCTATAGTCTGCTCAAAAATTGAGGCTGTCCTGAGCTCACCCCATCTTCATCACTCACTGGCTATCAGTCCTTGGAGACCTCACCTGACCTTGTTGATCCTCTGTTGTATTATGTATAAAAATGGGGAAAAAATGGAACTTCCTCATGGTGTGATTGGAAGGATTAAATAAGATAACATATGAAATCACCCAGCACGATGCCTGGCACATAGTAGATCCTTAATGAACATGGGTTCTTTTTATTTTCCAGCGTGAAAAGAATCAACACACCCCCAGGGACAAAGAGAACTCACTCTTAGTTTTAATTTTATTTGCCTCCTCTAACATGTTGTATTTATTGTATAAGGAATATGGACTCCATGACATATTCCATACTTAGAAATGTGATTAATAGCAGTGATAAAAATATGAAGGGATACATGCAAAACACTTTTCAATATATTGACTTTTGTTCCCAAAAATGTTAGCAGAGAAAGTTGGTATAAACTAAAGGGTTATCATGCATTGCTAAAATGATGTTAAAAGTTCCTACATTTTTTAATAAAAGTTAAGAGGCTAGGGTATAGGGCAGGGGTGTCAAACTCGTTTTCACTGGAGGCTACATCAGCCTCACAGTTGCCCCTAAAGAGCCAATTGTAATTTCAACTCCTTAACAGTTAAGGAGTAGTTACATTTATACAATCCTAAAATTATTTTGGTCCTTTGAGGGCAACTGTGAGGCTGATGTGGCCAGTGAAAATGAGTTTGACACCCCTGGTATAGGGACTGGAATCTTTGGCATGTATTAATGTATAGATGCTATCCTAGGGGCAAAATCCCTGAGAGATAAAGAAGATAAGTCTGTTGTTTTCCTAGAATAATAACTGGAACTTACACCCTGCAGAACTCTGCCTAGAGTTCTGTAGGTGGCGCTAAGTAAAGCAGGCTCTCAAAGTTCAGCTTTGAAATGAGAAGAGAAGCAGCAAGCCCACTGGCCTGGCTCTCCAAGGCATTTAATACAGCAAGACTGAAATTCATGAGCAACAGGTGATGTCAGCAGCCTTCAACCAATGAAACATTTCTTGCACCAATGCCGTTGGAATGAGCCAGCTAGGTTAAGATCTGAGAGGCATGTTAGGGAATGAGCACTGGAAGCCACTTCAGTGACTCCCCACAGCCTTTGAGATAAAGTCCACACTTTGGACAGTTACGTACAAAGCCCACCTGGGCCTGTGTCCTCCACTGGCTGGAATGTCATCTCTTACACTCTGCCTGTTATAGCAACTCCATGTTGCTGGAAACTTCAAGCACACTATGATATCCCTTTTCCCTGAGACTCTGCTCACATTGTGCCCTCCACCTGGAAGACCCTTTCTCCAAACTTCCCTTCCTCCAACCAACCTCCTCCAAGGAGTCTTGCTTGACTTCTTGGCTTTTGAAACTCAGCAACTCTAGGGAGTCCCCACAGGCTGTGTTACATGCCCTCCCCATGAGCCCTGTAAGGTAGTGAACATTGTCTCTACCCTTGTACTTCCATCCTGCTTTATGGCTCTCCATCTCTGAATCTGTCTTCCAGTCTCAACTACACATGGCAAGAGGTGAAAAGAGGACAGGAACCATTCCTGTGCCTGTCGACATTGCAACTCAGTGCCTAGTGCTGTGCATGGTGCAGGGCAGGGTAGAAATGGTTACTGGATGAATGAATCAAGGAGTGAGGGATGAATTCCTCAGACATGGAAGGTGGAAAGGGAAGAAAACCATCACTTATAGACCACCTAATAGTCACTCCAGCTAGTCCTACCACCGATATGGAAGTGCCCAGTGACTGCATGTGGTAAACCCTTAAGACTGAGTTTACCCTCCCACCACATACAGGGGAAGCTGGCCTTTCTGGGCCTGAGTACAATCCAGTTTCTTTCCCCAGATTTGGTCTAAAGTTACATCTCTTTTTTTTAATCTCTTTAGATATGGAACAATCTCCAGTGCTCAAACGCTAATCACATTCGACTGTTTGTCACTTCAGGCAACAGCAGCAGTGAAGCTACGCCCACCCCATCCTCAGCTCCCCATCAAACCTGACAACGTTGTCCTGATAAGAAGTGACACAAGACACACTAGCATACGCATACCACCCATTCTTGGTGACACACAAGATTTAGCTAAAAAGCATGTTAAGAGAACAGGGAGCTCGTTTCCCAGAATTTGCGGTTGGAATGAAAAGGCAGGTGCAAGCAGCTCTCTAGATAGCACTGTGATCCACACAGAATATGTGAGGTAGTGTTTCTCTTTAGTCAGCTGAACCCATGCTCTTCGGTCACTGACGTAACAAATACTAGGAAAAATACCCAGTTCACGTTACAACCTTGTTTCCCAAGGGACCAGCTGACCAGTTACTCACACCACATGGGAGTCAATGCTGGAACTATAGTAGATTGAAAGATATCTCTTTTATGGCTTCTCAAAAGCTTCATCTATCCAGCCTGTTGCTACAATGCACATTTTATTCCATGAATATATTTAACCAATATAACACAATATTTGTTGAGTGCCCACTCCGTAAAAAAACAGTGTTAGGCATTGGAGGCACAGCATGGTCAACAGGTAGAAGGGATGACAGGATTGTGAGGGAAAATTGGCATCTAAAATTTAAGCTGATGGATTCTCAGACAAATCCTTCCTTAGCAATTTTTTCAGTGGTGATCTTTTTAATTTTGTGGTTCCAAACTGGGCTTGTAACATTTGTGAAAGGATGTACCAGATTTATACTCTGTCTTTCCTGAGGGGCAAAGTAGAAGTAGCTCTTAGCTATATACAGAGATCTTTAAAATGCATCAAGAATTGGTTCATTCATTAATGGATGGTACATGGTCTGCAATAACCCTGATCTAGAATATTCTGGTAAAAGAAAAAAAAAAGCTAAGAAAAAAGGAAAAGTGATAAAGAACCTCCAGGAGCTTCAGTGAATTCACAATAACAAAAAGTGTTGGAAAGTTAAATGAATAATTAATATAGAATAAAGTAGTAATTAATAGCAAACTGACATTTCATCTAAACAGCTGTTACCAGACATCACCTTGGGGAGAAAATTAAAATGGTTGGAGGGATGATTTACAAGGACTTGAGTGCGGTGAAGGATGTCTGAGAGAAAAGGGAAGAACTAACTTTTCCCCAAAGGGCAAGACAAATGAGTGAGAAGAGAAAACAGGGAGTAGGAGCTGTGGGTCTGGGGAGAAAACAGGGAGCGGGAGCATACAGAGGCGTGCCGAGAGAGCCACCTGGCAGAAAGTGGGCTCCAAAGAATTTTAGGGAAGAGAAACTCTAATATCCAAGACCAACGTTGTTTCATGCGCAGGTGTGGAAGGAAGGTAAACCTCCCTGCTCTCTCTCTAAAACCTTCTACAAAAGTTATGGAAAGACATTAGGTTACTACAGTTTTCATGGAACCCAAGTTTTGTATCCAATTACACAAAGAAACACACAAAAAAGTGTGGGAGTGAAATCCCTGGAGGCAAACAAGGGCAAGAAATTTTCCCTGTGAAGAAACCACTAAAATCTTGAAAACTTTCACTCTTTCACAGTGACGGTCCAAAGCCAAATTACCTAAGTTTCTCTGGGCTGCTGGTTTCTAGGTTTGCTTTGACATTTTTTCATATGAGATCCTTGGCCTGTGGTGGTAAGTGAACAAAAAGTTGGGGCTATTTCTCAGGTCTTTAGAGCCATGGGGATTTGGTGTGCGGGGCACAGTTGTCTTGCCCACGCCTGCAGTGCTGTGGTCACTTCAACATGTGTCAACTGGCCTTCAGTCCAAGTCTGCAATATTAACTTTCTTCTCCTGTAGAAAAATAAAAGTTTCTAATCAAAAATGAAACTTCATAACTAAAAATAAAGTTGAATTTTAATAGGTTAGGATGGTTATGTAATAAATGCTACATTTTTTTCTACTCTGCCACTGGGTACAAACAGGCAATAGAAACAAATCATTAATAATATAAATCCATGTAATTTGACCACAAATTTCAAGGGGAGCTTGAAAGCAGCAATTGAAACATGAGGGGAACCCAGTCCCAAGGAGTCTTCCCAGTCTCAGATGAAATGAGCTGGCCTGGACACAATCTGTCTGGGAAGGGTAGAGAAGGGCTGGCCATTCTCTCTGGTGGAGAATGCTCCCAGCCCTTCTCTGAAAGGGCATTTTTGGGGATCAGTATGTGTAGGGGTATACAGCATGCATGCATAGCTCATCAATCAATGTCCAAAGGCCATAGTTGCAGAAAACAGACATTATCTATAAATAACAATTGAAGAAACAGAGATCTGCCTCAGGTTAGGGTCTGTTAGACATGCTGACGCCAGATGGTAGTTAAAGCGTAGTTCATGAGATGAGTCCGCTCCTTATGCTTTGAACTTAAACAACTGGTTTATATTAACAGGGATATACAAAGCGAAGCAAGCCTCAAGGGGTACAATGCACTTTTTAGGCCTGATTTTTCACAGGAACCCTCGGTGCTAGCCTCAGTTGTGCCTGCCTCCTGCACTCCCGGTTTTCCAGTCAAGTCTTACAGGCCTCTTTCAAAGCCTAGCTCTCACGGGGCTACAGTCTCCAATACCACACAAGGTGGTCCCCAACAGAAACAAGCCTCAGTTTTCTCATCTGCAAAATCAAGTTATCAATGAACAGACATGAATAAGTCCTGTAAGTCTAGTTGACAGCATTGCACCTATCCCTGGTTTTGATATTGTATTATAATAAGATGCCATTATAAGCCAAGTGAAAGGTACATGGGACCTCTCTGGTACTATTTTTGCAACTTCCTGTGAGTCTATACTTACTTCAAAATAAAAAGTGTATAAGAAACGATAGTAATGTCTTCCTCACAGGGTAGTCATGATGAAATCAGGTAAGATATGAAAATATATTGTTAAGTTGCCAGAAGTGAATAATTATTGGTTGTTTAATAATTACTCCAATTCTCCAGCTCTCAAAATCAATGTTTTAGTAACTTTTATCAGATGTAACATATGTGTAGCTCTTTAATAATAGCTAACATACATGTAGCTCTTACATGTGCCACCCAAAACACCTGACTCACATATGTTATAAGAGATAACAAATTATTATTTTTTAAGCCACTGAATGTAACAAAAGTTTGTAATGCAGTGTTTAGCAAGTTAGCACATAGGCCAAATGCAGAGGTGGTACTCAATTATCAACTCTAACCGCAATGTTACTATTAACATTGATATTCAACCTAGTATGAGCGAAAGGTAGATTGGTTTTTAAAAAAAAGTTGGGGTGAGGAATTCTACTTATAGTGAATGATGATAGCGCCGTGCCTCATAAACACACAGTGTCACACTTTTACCACAGCTGATAATGATGTTGATTTCTGTTTAGTTACAGAAGGCAATTGCAATGCTTCTATTTGCTCTCGATATATTGATATAATGAGCTTAATATAGACCCCTATAACTGGAATAAAACCACCACCTCTATACCAAAAAATCCACATCCTTTTTACATTGCTTGTCTTTATAATAATAGAGGCAAAATCTTATGCTAACCCTTAGCTGGATTTAGAAGCAGAAGAAACTAAAAGTTGGCAATACCTTTAGTGACATAATATGAAAATCATCAAATCAGTACTAATGCTCTTGATGGAATTTGCTTAAGTAATGAATTTAAATATATTCACTGCACACCTTGCATAATATGATATTCTCTACAATCAAAAATTAATAAGTATGAAAATCTACAATGTATTTATTCCTGAAAAGGATAAATATTATGGCCTCCTAAGAACAATTGTGTGATCTCAATATTTTCCCCCTCAAATATAAAGCAATTAAAGATGAACCACCCAAGAAGAATTATAAATAATTACAAAATGAAAATCATTGAGGAGAAACTCACAAACAAATAATGAATTGTGTAAAGTAGATGATTAAAGCCTGGTGATTTCCAAGGTCTTGCTGAGCAGATAAAATATTACAACCCAAGGGATTATAGTCCTTCACTTTTGTGGCACTCTGCTGATAACAAGCAGTGTCATTTGGGATGTTTCTCGAAGGCAAACTATATATTTCTAGAAGTAAATTGCATCTAGGTTTCAATGATAACTATGAGAAAGAAATTTAGGTGATGGCCAAATTATTTTTAATAATCTTTACAAGATCTAGTACACATTATCATAACAATACTAATAAAAATAGCAACATATGGTGACATTTATTAAACATTTACTGTAGTAGATTGAAAAAGTGGCCATAATCATTTACAGTGCTCCCTCTATTCTGACTGCAGTGTGACTGCAGCTCTCCCTATGACAAAGTACAAACAGCTTCTCCAGTTCATAGATCTGGGCTGGCCTCACGTGCTTTGCTCAATAGAATGCAACAAGAGAGACAGTGAACTGGTTTCAAGCCTACATCTCAAGGGGGGGGGGGGCTTGCATAGTTCCACTCTTCCTCTCGGCACTCTGCCCAGCCACCATGGGGAAAAGGAGTATGGGCAAGCCAGCTGGAGAATGTGGGACCACATGGAAATGAATGGAGATATCTCAGATACTGACCACAAATGAGGGAGTGAGCAGAGCTGAGATCGATATACCACCGCCAAGCAGAACCCAACCCAAATGGCCAACCCACCGAACTATGAGCTTAACTGATGGTTATTTTAAGTCACAAACTTTAGAGCAGTTTGTTATGTAGCAAAAGTTAACTGATATGTTCCAGGCACTGCTTTAATACATTACATATATTTTTTAATATAATCCTTGCTACATGCTATGAGGTAAGTAGTATTATTACCATCATTTACAGGTGAGAACCCGAGGCATTGAACAAAGGGAATTTATTGTTTAATGTAACTGGACTATTCCAAAAGGACAATCTTGCTGGATTCAGGTATAGACAATGTCACAAGGGCTCTGCTTTAATTATTCTTTATATTTTGGTTCTACTTGCCACTGCCTGGATTTATTCTCACTCAATCTCTCTCCATGTGGACATATGTGGGCTACCTGCAACCCCAAGTTTACTTAACACTTATTGCTCATAATCCTGAGGGGGAAAAATAACTCAGATGAAAATCTAGTGAGGTTCTAAATGACTAGACCTGATCATATGCCCAATTTAGAGACCAGGGGCAGGTGAAGTCTTGTGACTGAGAGTCTCATCAGAACCACCTGGTGGGAACAGGACAGCAGAGGAGCAGTTCTGTGGTGGAAAAAGAGGTATTGGCAGACAGTAACACGATGTCCTCCTCAAATGTTCACAGACTCACAGAGTGGATTCTAAAACCTTTAGTGGTGAAATGATTGGAAACCTCTGAACTTTAAGATCAAGTCCATCTAGAAGCTGGTGCATCCTCCAGCATGCAAAACTGAGGACTGCCTCCTCTGGTCCTCCAGCAGCCTTCTCTTCCCACACCTCACCACGCCACCTCACCACACCACCTCACCACGCCACCTCACCACGCCACCTCACCACGCCACCTCACCACGCCACCTCACCACAGAAGACCTCCCTGAATAATTAGAACCTTCTCTGGCAATTTTTACTTTTATAGATATACCTGATGTGTGAAGAACAGCATTTTCTCCACAGCTAAACTGCAGAGTGGATTATTTGTTTTACAAAAGGATTCTTGACTTTACAAAAGATTATCCAGAAGAGGCCTTTAAATAGCAACCAGCCCCCAGTGTGTTTAAACTATGATTCTATTTGCAAGCTATTGGTTCTGAATACCTCAAATTCAGTTTACCTGAGGAGCTGGGTTAGGCAGTTTCTAAGAGCCCTTCTAACCTAAAAACATCTTGAATCTGTGACCAATAGGATACAGTGACAAAAAGACCAGGATACTGAAACAGTCACTCGGGTTCTTACTCAGCTCTGTCATTGTTTACTAGCTGTGTGATGACTTTGGGGAAACCACAGAACCACTCTAAGCTTCAGCACCCTCCCCGTAAAAGGTGTGTGAGAATGTCGCCCACCTGACTTTTCACTGTGTTTAAATGAGCTAAGATACATGAAATGTTTTGCACATCACCAGGCACATATGAAGTATTCTGCTTGCAACTTCTTTGACTAGTTTCCATTCCATTTTTCTGCTGCAGCCAGAGGGATCCATTCAAAATGTAAATTCTATATTGTCAAACCACTTCACTTAAAATCTCAGTGGTTTCCCACTGCTCTGGCAAAACTCAAGTTTCTTAGAATGTTCTACTAGGGCCTACATGTCTGGCCTCCCACTGGCTGTCTAGTATCGTGACTCGCTATGCTTATTCCCATCTTTATACAAACCTGCTGCTATTTTTCCCAAATTACAAAAAAAAAAAAAATCTCTTGATCTCACCTCTCACTTCTGTGAGCCTCAGTCCCATTTCTCTGCTTTCCTTTGCGAGGAACCTTAAAATATTTGCCCATGTTCACTCACAGTCTTCAATTCCTATCTTTCCAACCGCTACTTGACATCACCACTGGGACATATAACAGAACTCTCATCTCAGCATGTCCAGAAATGAACTCCCGGCTTCCTCCTTCCCAGCCTGCTTGCCCTGAACTCTTTCTCACATCAGTTGGTAGCAATTCCAACAGTCTGGTAGGTCAGGCTGGAAGTCTTGAAGAAATTTCTGACTGTTCTCACCTGTCCTTCCATCCATCAGCTAATCCTTTGCCTCACCTTTATAGTGGGACTGAAAGGTGACCCTTCTCACTATCTGCACTGCCCCCACTGGGCCCAAGTCATGACCACCTTTCATCAGAATCACTGCAATACTCTCATGGTGGCCTTGGCTTTCACCCTTGCCCCTACCCCTTTGTTTCCAGTGCAGCAGTAAGAGGAATACTTTTCAAACAGAAGTCAGATCATGTCTTTCCGGTAGCTGCCCGGTAGAGCAGAAGCAAAGCCCAGAAATGGCCTCGAAGGGCCTCCAGAATCTAACCACACCGGGACCCTGCTGGCCATGCCTCTTAGTACTCTCCTCTTATCCATACTACTCCAGATGCGCAGGCCTCCACCTTCCTAAACAGGATGAGCACACTCCCACCTTTGGAACTGACTCCTCCCTCTGCCTGAAACACTTTTCCACCTTCAGGCTCTCACTCAACCACTGACTCCTTCACCTTCTTGATGATGCCTACCTTGATCATTCTTTCAAATGTGTGAATTGTCCCCAACCTGGAGATGTTCATGACTCTCTTTGGCCCCCTCTACCCTTTCCATGTCACTTACCACCTTTCTAATGTCCTGTATGGCCTTTATTTATTATGTTTACTTTTATTGACACCCCTTCCCAAATATATACCCTCTGCAAGGACTGCCATCTTGTTTCCATCTCATTCATGTATCTTAATCAACCAGAAAACACCTGACATGTAACAAGTGCTTAATAAATACTTGCTAACTAAGTATATGCTCTTGTCCTAATGGTCTTCTTTCATTCCTCAAATCTGAGGTTGCAGCTCACATGCTCCCTCAGGAAGCCTTCTCTCACCTCCTTGATCAGCTTCCCCACTTACAGACCCAGTGCCTCTCTCCTGCAGAGAAGTGTTGACAGATCCAATTTTCTGTTTGCTCTGTGACTGCCCACACTCCCGCAGGGCAGGGAGAACTCTGTTCACTAATCATCTTATCACTAGTACTTAAGAGTAACTACACCCTGGCTGGTGTAGTTCAGTGGATTGAGCGCGGGCTGCAAACCAGGCATCACAGGTTCGATTCCCAGTCAGGGCACATGCCTGGGTTGCAGGCCATGCCCCCCAGCAACCACACATTGATGTTTCTATCTCTCTCTCTTTCTCCCTCCCTTCCCTCTCTAAAAATAAATAAATAAAATCTTTAAAAAAAAGAGTATCTACATATAGTAGGTACTCAATAAATATTTATTGAATTAATAAATATTAGATGGTTATTTATATTATCGTAAGGAGTTAACATTCTTTCACTCATCAATGGCCCAAACAACATACACAATTAGCATGATTAAAATCAACCTCCTACTTGAAAAACTGCCACTTGCCCCCAAACAGACCGTAGTTAGGTGCAGGGCTGTTGTAGGTACTCTGCTTCCCATCCCGTGTGGCTAAAGGAGTGTACAAAGAACCTTTCCGGCTTTTTGTTAGCGCCTTGCCTCAGTATTATTTGTTTCCTTCTGAAGCAGCCCTTCACTTCCATCTCGAAGGCATGCAAACACTTTTGTTTCTGTGAGTGACAAGTTGAAATTTGAAGATTGCACCAAAACAAAACAAAAAAATACCTTTTTAACATTTCCAACTTAAAGCGTTTTCTTTCTAAATCTTCTTTATGTGAGATCAATTCATGATTCAGCATTGTTACAAAGAAATATAATAGTCCATCACGAAGATGATGACATATTTCTGGTCTTCTGAAAACTATAGGGTGAGGCAAAAGGAGGTTTACAGTTGTTCGTGAAAAATAATACAATAATAAATTAATAATAATACAAGAATGAATCTGTGTTTTATGTACTCACAACTGTAAACCTACTTTGCCCTACCTTGTATGTGACTATGACTAGTAGAATTAGGGCTGACATCATATACCTTGCCTTAGCTGGTTTTATCAGTAATATATACGATACTCTGCTTACTAAATTTAAATAAGGCTTCCTTCCTGATACACAGCGGCCATTTCTGGCTGGGCTTCAGGAAGTTTGGAATGAGGAGACTTGGGTCAGCTATTTATATATTCTGGGCTTATTCCTCAGAACATTTACGTAGTGTGTCTCTGTTGGGATGTTCAAGAGTGACTGCTGAGCACTAAATAAAATAGCCTGGGCCCAGGTGCAGGAATAGATCAGTACACAGAGGCCTGACAGAATTTTTCTCTAATGAAGGGGTCCAGCCTCTGTCCCCACCTCACTCTGAACAGACAAGATAACTCCTGTATGTGACTGAGGCCTTGGTAGATGTAGCTTTGGTAGAGAGGGAAGGACATTCTTTCCTAGCCAGGACCTCTTGAGAGAAAAAGGAGATACTTTAAATTTACTACCAAAAACTCCAGGCATATAAAAATGCATGAAAATTAATAATACTAACACCCTTGCACCCACCCACAAACTGTGTCAATACTCAGTGTTTCACCATGTGGCAGGCCCACTGGGAGCAGAAGGGAAGCATCAGAGATGTGATTAAAGCTCCTGATACCAGATCTATTCTATTCATTCACCTACCTTCTTTCCCAAAGGTATTTACTCTCTGGAGTGTGAGGCTTACACTGATATACATGCTTTTCTTCTTATTAAGTCTCTTTCTGCAAGCTGTTCTCTCACCCTCCTCTCTCTCTCTCTCTTTCTGGCTCACTATTCTACTTTGGAGATGTATCCATTTTCAAATATGAATAAATAACATTCCATGTCATTCACTTAAAACCGCTAAATTGCTTTGAGGCATTTAAATCCATAATGTATATATTCATCCTCATGGTGGTGTGTGTTGCACTTTTTCCTTTTTGCTCACAGAGTAGGGTAGACAGTGCTGGTGCCAGGAGTGAGGGAGAACAAAGAGCTGCTTTTCCTTCCTGGAGATTCACCTCTGTATGCTGCAGGGGAGTCTGCGTGGCTAAAAGATGTCTGTGGTGGTGAATTTTATGTGTCAACTTGGTGGAACCATGGTGCCTAGTTAATTTGTTAAATATTCTGGATGTTTCTGTGAAGGTATTTTATGGATGGATCAACATTATAATTTGTGGACTTTGAATAAAGCAAATTGACCTCTACAATGTGGATGAGCCTCACTCAATCAGTTAAAGGCCTTAAAAAAAAAAAAGACTAAGGTCCCTCAAGCAAGAAGGCACTCTGTCAGCAGACTGTGTTTGGACATGAACTATATCTCTTCCCTGAGTCCCCAGCCTACTGGCCTAGCCTGTGGATTTTGGACTCACCAAGCCTCCACAATCACATGAACCAACTCCTTAAAATAGCCACACCAACACACATGTATGCACACACTTTTGTTTCTTCAGAAAACTCTGCCTTACGCAATGTCAAAATACAACTTGCATGTGTTTTCATTTGTGGCCCTTTACAAATACCATATGATTTCGTTTATATATGGAATCTAAAGAACAAAATAAAAAACACAATAGAAACAGACTCATAAATGCAGAGAACAGACAGACTATTGTCAAAGGGAAGGGATTTGGGGGCTGGGTGAAAAGGTGAGGGGATTAAGAAACACAAATTGGTAGCCACAGAATAGTCACAGAGATATAGATTTTAGGAGAGGGAATACAGTCAGTAATATTGTAAGAACTATGCATGGAGCCAGGTGGGTAGTTGAAACATCTCAAGGACCACTCTGTAAAGTACCTGGCTTTTTAACCACCATGGTGCACATCTGAAACTAATACAAAATAACATTAAATGGAAATTGTAATCGAAAAAGAAAAGAAATGGAGCAAAACACAAGAATTTCAAATAGATATGGGACAAAATTATGGTTAGTGTATTCTCTTCTAATTCACCAAAACTTATATTTTATCCCCTGAAACTTGCCTTATCCTCTCTACCTACTGTCTGCACTTGATTAGAAGGCATGAGATTAATCTCCATATTCTCAGCAGGCAATCAACTAATGTTTATTGAATTATTAGATGGATAAATACGTGGTGATTTCAGAAAGCAAGCACAAGGGCAATAGTAACAAAGAAGCCAGGTAACCAACAAATCTGTCAAGAAAAATACATCTTTGGGGCACGGCCATATACTTTTCACTGCGCCAGGAACTGTTGAGTAATGGGGGCTCACAGAGTTGGAAACAATTGCAATTGTGGCATGTAAAGTAAAAAAATAAAATAAAAGCAATAGAAAATGCTGGACCAAAAGGAGAAAATAATGAAAGAAAATATGAAAAGAATCATAAGAAAGTAATGATAAAAAGTAAATATGAGAGGAAGTATGAGAAGGATGAGAAGTATCATGACAGAATTTTTAAAATGCTAGATTTTAGGAACAGAAGGTCTACAATCAAATCACAACACTGCCACTCACTCCTCCATGTAACCCTTAGCCAGACAATTATCTCCTCTGTAGAATGGCTTTGAGTCATCTCTCACGATATTCACCCTCCAGATTCTCCATGTATTGTCTGGTGAATAGGTTAGTTACACCAACATCAAGTACTAATTTACTGACATTTCCCTCCTACCCACTGTCCTCAGACACAAAACTAGTCAGTTACCCAGACATAGCAGTGTTCAATACTCAAGGGCACCATTTTTAAAAGAAACTATCGATCTCTGTCAACAGTGACATGACCAAATGCATGGTGAACCACCCCATTGCCTTCTAAATAATTCCACATTTCACATCTGTTTTGGAAACTTCAAAATCTTGTGACATATCAGATAATGGGTCAAGTAAGTGCCTCCAAGTTGTTCAAATCAGCACTCTTATAACAAGATAGGCAGTCAGATGAAATTATCAGGAGCACAAATGGCACTCAGTCGTGTTTATTGCCAGAGAATTCCTTCTCAGAGCATGCAGGCATTGAGTTCTCCTTTATGTTACCCCTTTGTGGAAATATTTTATGAGTAATCAAACTCCCTTTGCCCACATGCCTAGAAATGCAATTCCCTTTTCAATAAGGAAAATTGGCCCCCAGCTGATTTCTATTATATGCATATGTGCTCACCCTCACTGGGCATGCATCAGCTGTGTCTTGGCAAGGACAGAGTGAGGGATGGGGCTCTCTAGAGTAGATGACATGCATCCCCATAGGACAGAGCTCCTCCTGTCCACCTGTCTGTTCTGAAGGTATACCATCTCACAGCTGGCAGCCCAGAAACACAGCATCGAGACCCTGAGCCGCAGCAAGGTGCTCTAAGAGAACTGGGAAATGTCAAAGGAGAATACTTCAACAGTGAAAGAGGTCAGAGTATTCCATTAGAATCCTAACTCTCCTGCTATCTAAATAGAAGATTTTGGATAAATCCCATAAACTCATTGGTAAAATGGGATCCTTTCTGTCTTACCTCTCTCAGGGACTGATTAAATGGTAAAACTGACATTAGCAATGCAACTTTTTGGATAAATATTATCATGTACAATCTACCAGGGATAAAAACTCAAGGTACTTTCCATGCTGCCCTCATTTGGCTGACAGCAGTGAGCTTGCTGGTTGCACACACAGAAGGGTGTTGAAGGTGACCTGCAGGGTTTGCTCCAACTCTGGCTGTATGTGTGACCTCAGGCAAGTTCATCAGACTTAGCTATAAACCCTTTCCTTATCTACAAACTGTTTAACTCATAGTTATTGTCAGGTAGTGCCATGAATGACAAAATTAACACTGTTGTGTTGATTCAACTTCTAAATGTTCTATTCATTCTGGACATGCTGGGAGATGTGGTGTGGAATGTTAACAGGACAAATCAGAGAGGAAGCAAAGTTCCTATCCCTATCTCGGGCCCAGCATACACCACTGGACCCTCCTTCCACCTCCCCACCACCCTTTAGTAAGCTCAAGTTTTTATGGGATTACAAAGCAAATCTTCTTCCATCTGCCCATTAGAAGGACAAAACTTAGATATAAAACACTGTCTCCTAGAATGTGCGTCTTGTGGGACCAAGCAGAGAACACAAAGAACTGTGGTGGAAAAATTCTGGAGTGTACACAAATATGCTGAAGACAAGAAAATTTAAAGATGAGAGAGCAAAAGAAATATCCTTAGGAAGATTGGTCACCATGGCTGTATCAGAAATGACAGTTACCGTATTTTCGGACTATAAAGCGCATGTTTCTTTTTTCTTTCTGTGCGCTACCCCCTCCCCCAGCCAATTTGGGAGAAATAATGATTGTTAATGCTGCTGCTGAATTCTGTTTACATTTACATTGGTGAAATATTATGTTATTTATGTTATTAAATATTTTACCACATTTTTTGCTTCAAAGCATTTTTCCTCTAAAACCTAGGTGCGTCGTCTTATGGTCCAAAAAAATACAGTATATGTTTTGATTGTCTATTGTATAAACATTGATCAGCCAGCTTAAACATCTATAATCTCATTCAGTCTCATAAAGCTCTTTCAGGGTAAATACCGTCCCTCTTCACAGAGGTGGGAAAGGTCCAAGGGGATGCCTCCTGGTTGACGTCACACAAGTAAATTATGAAAAGAGTCTGAGTCTGTGACAGACATGCTTTCACAGCCATGCCTTACCTCACTCCTGGGTCTTTTAAAGTTCATTTGGCAGGTCACATAAAATAATCCATGCTAAAGTAGCCAGGGAAGCCCTCTGGGCTTTGGATCTATGCTTCCTTCCTTCACTGACCCAATGGAAGCTTCAGTTCCCAAAACCTCTAGATAAGGAATGATCCCAAGAGCTGTTGGGGCCTAAAAGGTAAAGAAAAAAAAATGTAAAAAATTATAGAAGAAAAGACAACTAAATGTAGGAACAAAATATTTTTAGAAAATGAGAGAAAAAAATATATTAGGACTTTCTCTTAAAAAACTAAATGTATTACAACTAAAATGTATTAAAATAATTGTAATTACTTTATTATTCAATTACAGTTGTCTGCAGTTTGCCCCACCACTCCCCCCACCCCAGCCAAACCCACCTCCCTCGCTTACTTCCACCCTCCCCCTTGGTTTTGTCCATGTGTCCTTTATAGTGGTTCCTGAAAGGGTTTTCAGGTATTAAAATAATTTTATTTTTTAATATAAAACATAAATTGCACTGTAATTCTTCGATAATTAAGATTAACAAATAATTTTAGTTCATTTTCCAAAGAAATTGCATAATAGTATGATATGATTCCCTCTAATGTGCAGCCATAAAAAAGATCATTTTTGCAAGAAGAGTTGAGATTTCATCAAGTTTTCCAAAGGCCTCCCTGCATCCTTTGATATTCAAACCATCAAATTATTTTCTTTTGAAGCCTGTCGTGTTATATCCTTGTCAATTTTTCTTTTCTTCAATTATTAAGTGGCCTAGCTCTGTCAGATCCTTACTTGTCGATTATTTTGCATGCAATTAGAGATATCCTCTATCATCCCTTTTATCTTTAAAAATCCTGCATCTTTTTATCTTTAAAAATCCTGCAAGCTTCCTTCTGCAAATTGCAATGCACTTGAGCTGGGCTGTCAGATGTTTGAGTGCAGCCCAACAAAGGTGCAGTTCTGGGTATAAAGGGAAGTGTTTCGAGTGAAGAGGGATATTTGAGTGGAGACTTGTTTTAACGAGTGGGTATCTCTCATCCTACTCTCCTATATAGCTGTAGGATGGCTATCAATAATCTCAGGATACGAGGATTCTCTGTAGCAGAAAGAATGACAACTCCTAACTCCTGGACAGCTCTTTACAGACAGTGAGTATTTTCGCATCCATCAGCTTGTGTGATCCTAAGGGCATCCCTAAGAGAGACCTGAGGTAGGTATAGCTATATGCATTTCAGAGTTGAGGAAACAGAGACTCAGGGAGGTAGACACTTTTAAAAAATTTCTTTCTAACCCACTATCTTCAGAGCAGTAACTTTCATTTATTGTTCCCTTGCTTGGTGTTGAGAACTGTGCTAAGTACTTTATATCACCCCATTTTTTCCTGACAACTTTCTGACTTGGTGATTATAATTAGTCATTACTAATTTCATTTTATACAGGGTATTTATAAACTGAAGATATTTAAAGTTAAGGAACTCACTATGTTTAGTCAGTTATTGCTACATTAATATTGAATAACAAATGACCCCAAAATCTCAATGGCTTCCAATAACCAACATTTATTTCTCACATATAAAAGGATCACTTGGAAGGCTGAGATGACTGTTTCAGGCGGTGGGTCAGGTTCAGGTTTGTCCCATGTGTCAGTCATTTGTGACCTAAGCCAAAGGTAGTGTAGCTACCAGGGCAAGATCTCCTCATGACTAAAGTCAGCAGTGCGTGAGACTGTGTTCATGTCATATCCAGTAACTTGTCACCATCCAAAATGAGTCACTGGATAAGCACAGAGTCAGTGGGATAAAGATGTAGAATCTGTCCATTCTGCTGGGAGGCACTGAAAAGTTATATGACTAAGAGTATGGATGAAAAATCCTATTACAAGTGTGGGGATGTAAGGAAGTTGATGGTTAAGAATCTTCAGCAACAGCTGTTTCTTAACCTCTGGCCCAAGTTCCCACAGCAAGTTCTAGCTCCAGAGCCCATGCTGTTAACCCCTCACACCTCACTGCACTTTTCTGGAGCTGCCTCCAGTGTTCAAAGCTTAGTCCTCATATTCATGTTCATATTACATCACCACTTCCTCCTGACCAAAGTTGTTTGGCACCTGCTGGCTGAGCCCCCTTGATCCTCTTCTACTATATGTTTGGCCCCATGTAGTTCTGGGACCAGCCCAGACTGGATATAATACTTTCTGTACCTTCAGGCCAGCAGCTGAGCAAAAAGAAAGGATTTCCTCCTAGCCCTGTTCTGGCCTTAAGCGCAGTACATTTGAATAGCAATTCTTAGCATTTCCATAGCTCCTTTCTCAGTTGAATCCTCTCCCCCAAATTCCATGGGGTAGACATCATTATAGCCATTTTACATATTTAGAAGTTGAGGCTTTGCAAGATGAAATGACCTGCTAATATATAGTTCATCACAGTCCTGATGTGACCTGTATCATTTCATTGAATGTACTTCTACTGCTAACTGAGCATTTCCTCTGGCCCAGGCAACTTACTGAGACTGCTACAGATGTGTAGCGGGGAAGATGTTCTTGAGCCTTTTTGTACATGAGAAGTTAAAGCAATTGTCCCAGGCCACATGTAGGGAGGTGGCAGAGCCAGAGTCCAGCCAGCTCTTTCTCATTGCAGAGCTTATGTTCAGAAATCCTACACTATCCTGTTTCTTTTATTTATTCCTGTCTCCTTGCCTTCCACCCTTGTGATGTAGCCACACCACAGTCTGGTTCTTCATCACCAAGCTCTGTCCTGAGCTCCACGCCTGAACCTCTGCATCTGCTTTCTGTTCTGGGACCTCTGTACTCCCCCCTGTCTTTCACATCTTTCTGGGGACAGCTGCTTTCTGACCCTCAGGCCCATTGGCAAGGTCCTGATGCCTGCTACCTCTCATCCTGCCACACAGAACTCTCCCTTCTTGTCTGCCACCCCTTGCCAAGACTGCCACTTTAACATAATGTCTTATTTTCATAATGTCTTATTATGTAAATAATATGTAATACGACATTATATAATGTGTTATTATGTAAAATTTACAACTCTTACTTCACTTTGGATTGAAATTTCTTCAAGTTCAACTTTAGTACAAATAGACTGTCAATAACTGTAAGAATAATCTGTCCTTAAATCTTTTGTCTAAAATATTGTCATACATTTAAATTATTTTTTTTTATTTTTAAATTAACATATAGCAAAATTGACTTTTTGGATATGCGTTTGTCTGAATTTTAATATATGCAGAAATGTGCAATTACTATCACAATCCACACCCAAAACTGTCCTGTCATGCCCCCAAACTTCTTCCTGCTATCTATTTATAGTCACACCCTTCCCTGACCCCTAGCAGTTGATAACCGCTGATCAGTTCCTCATCACAGTTTTGTGTTTTCAAGAATGTCACACAAATGTTCTTTCCCTCAGCACAATGCCTCCAAAATGCATGCCAGTTGTAATTTCAATGGTTCATTCCTTCCTGTTGCTGAGCAGTATTCCATAGTAGAGACGTGCATCACTTTGGTTATCTGCTCAAATATTGAAAGACATTTGGCTGGTTTCCAATTTGGAGTGATTAGGAATGGAGCTGCCATAAACATTCACATACAGATTTTTGTATGAATACAAGTTTTCATTACTCGAGAATAGTATCCAGGAGTAGGTCATATGGTAAGTGCCTGCTTAAGTTTAGCAGCAAGCGCCACACTGTTTTCCACAGTTACAGTCACCTTTCAGACCTTCCTGCATGCAGCTTTATGTTATTGGCAGATTTGACTGCAGTGCTCCTGTCTGCTGTTCATTCCTACAGTTCTGCTCCTGGCCCTTCTCCAGGCCTCAGAAGACTGACACCCACGGGTCACGTCAACAGACTCCCTTCACCTCTTGCTTCTAATTGAATTTGGCTTGGGGGAGGCACTTTCGGGAAAGCAGGGGGCAAGAGGAAACAGATGTCTGAGGGTTTATTTGCCTGCTTCCTCCTTGCTAGTTGCCACCACTGCTACGTCTCTGCAGGGCCAGACCATACACTTTCATTCCCTCTCAGCCCCAGGCCTGCTCTTGGTCACCATGGGTCACTGCACTGACCCTAGTTACTTGTATAGTCAGTGTCGGGTTTAAAATTTTTCCAAAATCACTAGGATATAGAAAGATAAACTGGGAAAGAGAGACATTAGGTAACTTGCCCAAGGTCACAAAGCCAAGACTAGAATCCAGGCCTTTTGACAAGCACATGCAGTTCCCAATGATTTCACCCTATTTGTGTCAATGTTCTTATTATATATTTCTATAAACAATTTATTGCATATGCTGGAAACTTTATAATAAATTAGCAAATAATTGAATTCATGATCTAGTTCTTCTAAGTAGGTTGTCTGTATTAACATAGCTTCTCTTTTCCTTATTTATATGATATTACTTCTTAATTCCTAATGCTCATGGCATCTCTCATATAATTTTAAGTTTAATAAAAATGATTAAAATTCCTGAATAAAACATGGGAAAGCTAAATAAAATATTTTTATTCTTAACCGAACATTGCATAATGCTAATATGTTCTATATTCATTATTTCAATGAATTATTGATTAGATTTATTAATAATTTCTTTCAAACTTTAAATATCTTAAAGTTCTACTGACACAATTACTAATAGTGAAGCTGAAAGCAATTGTTTTTATTTTTTTTTTAACAAACAATCAATGCCTAGTATTGGTTTAGCTTTACTGCCCCTAGGGAGAAAATCAATATAGGTACAATGGACATATTTACATGTACATTTATCTATTCACTCCTAATTACTGACTTCACTTAAACCCTTTACTCAAGGTCTCGCTGCTAGTGAAGAGAGGAGCTAGCTCTTTTGATTTTTAGATCAGGAATCTATTCCTATGTGGCTGTAATTTTCACGGGGTTCTGCAGATCACTAGGAGTCCACAGATGCCATCTTGAGTGTTTGCCAGGTTGCTCTAAGTGAGGGTGACCAACCACCCTGATTTGTCCAAAATGGAGGAGTTTCTCAAGAAGTATGACTTTTACTGCTAAAACTGGGCAAGTCTGGGGCACACTGGACAAATCAGTCACCCTACCTAGATAGCATGTGTCTGAATTCAATTACCTATACAAATACATATATATATATTCATACATGTGTATAATACACATACATATAAATATATACACATATAGTCATATTATTATTGGAATTAAAGCAAACAAAATTTTTTGTACCTCTAATTTTTTCCCCTACCACCTTTCTACCCCTTCACCTCCAAATCTAGAGAAGGCAGAAGCAGCAGACAGACTTGTGAAAGGTGGAAAAGGGAAAGAAAAAAAAATAGACTGCATTTCTTTCCCCATCACAAGTTATTGGAATGCAAGGCAGACCTAAGCTTGAGTGAGCAGGTGGGCTCTGAATTGATTGACAAACTCGAGTCTTGAATTTGTCTATATCTGAAAAATGGGATTTGCCTTACAGAGCATCTGGGAACAGAGGAAGGAATTCAACAGAAGACATCTGAAGGCAGAGCCATCTGAAGGAAAAGGCATAAAATAAAGCCTTTTCCTCATTTCCCCTACTAAGGCCGGCCCATTTATAAAAAGAATTATGGGAGTGCAGGTATCTCTTTGAGATCCTGATTTCAATTCTTTGGGATAAATACACAGAAGTAGAATAAATACACAAATTATAAAGTAGTTCTAATTTACATTTTTTGAGAAACCTCCATACTGTTTTTTATTGTTATTCTATTACCATTTCCCCAATTTTTCCCTCTTTTTCCTCCTCTTCTCATCCCATACTCTGTTCCCACAGTCAGTCCCACACCATTGTCCATGCCCATGGGTCATTCATACATGTCCTTTGACAAGTCCCTTCCCCTTCTCTCCACCATTATCTCCTACCTTCCACCCCTTTGGTCACTGTCAGTCTGTTCCATATTCCCATGCCCCTGGTTCTAATTTTCTCATTAGTTTATTTCATTCATAAGATTCCTCTTATAAAGGAGATCACATGGTATTTGTCTTTTATATACTAGCTTATTTTGCTTAGCATAATAGTCTCCAGTTCCATTCATGCTGTCCCAAAAGGTTCCTACTGTTCCATACTGTTTTCTGTAGCAACTACATCATTCCCAGCACAGTGCACAAGTTCCAATTTCTCTACACCCTCACCAACACTTATCTTTCATTTCTTATTGTGTTTTCTTATAATGGCATCCAAAAAGGTATAAGGCGATATCTCATTATGGTTTTGATTTGCATTTCATTGATGATTAGTGATGGTGAACACTTTCACATATACCTGTTGGCCATTCGTATGACCTCTTTTGAAGAAATGCCTATTTAAGTCTTCTCATTAATCAGATTACTTCAGGGGCTTTTTCTTTTTGCTTGAGCTATAGGAATTCCATATGTGTGTGCACACACATGTGTATTTGTGTATATATACATATATATACAGTCTTTTTTTATTGGTATTCAAGTACATATGTCTCCATTCCCCCCCCCTACTCTCCCCCACACCAGCCATCCCTAATCCCCCTTTGGCTTTCTCTGTGTGTCCTTTATACATGTTCCTTGACAACCTTTCCCCATTTTCCTCCCATTATCCCCTCCCACCTCCCCTTTGCTTACTGTCAGTTTGTTCTTAATTTCAAGGTATCTGGTTATATCTTGCTTGCTTGTTTGTTTTGTTGATTAGGTTCTACTTATAGGTGAGATCATATGGTATTTGTCTTTCACCACCTGGCTTATTTCACTTAGCATAATGCTCTCCAGATCCATCCATGCTGTCGCAAAGGGTAGGAGCTCCTTCACTCTTTCTGCTACACAGTGTCCCATCATGTAAATGTACCATAGTTTTTTTGATCCACTCCTTTACTGATGAGCATTTAGGTTGCTTCCAGTACTTGGTTATTATAAATTGTGCTGCTATGAACACTGGGGTGCATAGGTTCTTTTGAATTGGTGTTTCAGGATTCTTAGGGTATAATCCCAGCAATGGAATTGCCAGTTCAAAAGGCAGTTTCATTTTTAGTTTTCTGAGGAAATTCCATACTGTTTTCCACAGTGGTTGCACCAGTCTGCATTCACACCAAGAGTGTACTAGGGTTCCTTTTCTCCACAACCTTTCCAGCACTTATTGTTTGTTGATTTGTTTATGATGGCCATTTTGACTGGTTGTGAAGTGGTATCTCACTGTGGTTTTTAATTTGCATCTCTCTGATGGCTAGTGATGTCGAGCATCCTTTCATATGTCTCTGGGCCCTCTATATGTCTTCCTTGGAGAAGTGCCTGTTCAGGTTGTTTGTCCACTTTTTAACTGGGTTGTTTGTCTTCCCAGAGTGGAGTCATGTGAGTTCTTTATATATTTTGGAGATCAAATACTGGTCATGGTATCATTTGGAAATATATTTTCTCATACAGTTGGTTCCCTTTTCATTTTGCTGATATTTCTTAACTGTGCAGAAGCTTTTTATTTTGATGAAGTCCCTTATATGTTTTAGATATAAAACCTTTATCAGAGACATGGTTTGTAGCATTTTTCACAATATCTAAAAAATGGAAACAACCTAAATATCCATAAGTGGATAAAGCAAATGTGGTATATACAGAAAATAAAATACTACCCAGCCTTTTAAATGAAAGAAATCCTGCATGGATGAACCTGGAGGATCTTATGCTGTGAAATATACCAGTTGCAGAAGGGTAAATACTGAATAATTTGATGTATATGAAGTAGCTGAAAGGCTGGTTTCCAGCAGCTGGGGGAAGGGACAAAGGAGGAGCTGCTATTCAACTGGCATATAGTTTTAGTTTTACAAGATGAGTAAGTTTTAGAGATCTGCTGTATAACATGGTGACTACAGTCAACAATTCCGTATTGTGCACTTAAAAGCTTGTTAAGAGAGTAGGTCTCATATTAAGTGTTCCCATCACAATAATAAAAGGGAAAAACTAGTTATGCAAGAATCAATGATTCTTGTGAATGATTCTTATGTGAAAAGGGTGAGGCCAAGATCAGGTTTCTCAGTCCGTGTATGAGAGAATTGGAAATAACAATGACATTTGTTATGAAAATCAAGAATATGGAGACAGAAGGTTTGAGTTCCAGGCTCCATATGTAATATCACTTCCTGACTGTGGGATCCTGGGAGGGTCATGAACCATTTTAAGCTTTGTTTTTTGCCACTGAGACATGGGGATGGTAATACCCAACTCTAAATCCTGGTGAAGGAAAAATATGATAATGCATGCACAAGTGCTTTGTAAACTACAAAGTGCTGTGGAGGTGTGAGACATCATCACCAGCAACAGTAAGACAATCAGGAGAAAGGGAGCCAGTATATGATAGGCGGTTAAATTTTATTATATGGTCATTCTCAAACAATAAAGCACAGAGGAGTGGAGAAATCACACAACCAATGGAAAACAGGACTGGAAATAAGGGCCAGGGTGGTTGATTTCTGGCCTTCCTAAGTATAAGACAGCTATAGTCAAGTGTTCTCATGTGCCAACCCCTGCCCTCACCTATTTTTTCAATTTCAACTCATCCTTCCCATCTGAGCTCAATGAGCACTTCCTCGGGGAAGCATTCTCTGACCACCTTCCCTACTCCTGACAAAGTCTAACTGAACGCAATTGTAATTTCACATTTATTTCTGCAATTACTTGATTGATGCCTCTCTGCACCCAACTCCACCAGGTACCAAACACCAACAAGGGAGGAATCATAACCATGTATGTTTACCTTATACCCTTACAACTAAGCAGATTGACTAGTATTAAGTACATATCTGCTGAAAACCTGAATGAATAACATGATGAACCATCCTGTTCCATTCACTCTCCCTAATCTGCCTAATTATGACACTTACCATCCACCCTTGAATTCCAAAACTTTATTATACCAGGCCTTATATTGGGTTGCCAGGTTTATATTGTGCCTCTCCAAATTGACTATCAGCTCTTTAAAGACAGATGTTGGTTTCTCTATATTTTGTTTATCTCAACAATGCCTAGTATGTGGATGAACTCAACTGGTGCTCAGTAAATACACCATGGCTCTTAGTTTTCTCATGAATCCTACAAGAGAAGAGTTGCCACTATTCTACTATCCTTTCCAACTCTACCCAGAGGACCACTTGGTTCTGGACTTGATGTCAACTGGTTCTCTAAAGAAATCACCTAGATTTCTGATGAGACCTCCACAAGCATATGGAGTTATAGAATCCTTGGTCCAACAGTTCTCAAACTGTGTAACCCAGATCCCCAGGGTTCACTGCAGAATATTACAAGCTGAGCAGACAGAGAAGTTCAGTGGAGAGTCAAAAGGGAGATTTTATGTTTCCTAGTCTTTTCTTTAACCCAGGCAGTTCTGTTTTGTGTGTTGAAGTTTAAGGTTAAGATTTCACTGGTTGAAAACAATTACTCTAGTCTAATCATATCATTTTACATCAGAGAGAATAACCTAGATAGGGAAGGGAACTGGGTGCTGAAAACTCACAGCCAAATTCTACACAAGAGAAAAATGAAATGATAATCTCCTCCAAATGTAATTATTTTCTGTTTTTATGTGACCCAAGTCTGTGTTTCTATTAAATCAACATCCTGAGAGCCTTCTCTGTATCACCTATTCTCCAGTTAGTCTGATTCAGCAGCATTACTAATAATGTCACTTAGAAAGTGTAATTTAATAGTTATCAATGACTTACTGAGAATTTCAATGTGTGGGCCCATGCCATTTTCCTCACAAGTGTGGGCTTAGTGTTTGCTCCATATAAGTAATAATTCTGCCATTAAGTCTGTGCACACCCACACTTGTCAGTGGTAATCAGAGCAAATCTGTAACTAGTATAATACAGAATATTTCAGGGAAAATTGGTAGATCCAAGACCTTAAAAAACAGAATGATTTCTAACATTTGCATTGTTCTTTTGTGTGTGTATGTGGTAACTATGTTCATTTACATTGCTTTTTTTTATTCTGTCTGGCTTCTTCATTGTACACAAGGTTCTAACATTGTTTTCTCATTTCACTGTCCTACATGTGGATTCACTGAAAACAGAAAATTAAACCAGAAAAAGAAAAGGAAATTATTTGAGAGCTATACAATAGGGAATATAGAAAATCTCCTGGCACAATGGGCATTGTTTTGTTTTTTTTTTCAGAAGCATTGCCATTAATCTAACCATAAAAATATATTATCTAGATACAAATGTTAACAAAAGAAAGAGACACAGAGAGACACACACAGAAAAAGATCACTGAGAGAGAAGTTCAGCAACAATGGAGAAAAGTTGGTTACCAAAGGTTTCTCTGAGTCTCAGAGTTTATTTAAAGCAAAAAACAGCTCTTACATGAGTCATTCTCAACCTCTTTTGGTCTCAATACATCTTCACATATGTAAAAACTATCAAAGACCCTCAAAATCATTTGTTTATGCAAGCTATATCTTGCAATATTCACATCTAAAATTAAAATTGAAAAATATAAAAAAATTTCTTTATGTTAAAATAACAATAAATTCATGACATGTTAACATTCATAACATATTTTATGAAAATGGGAAAAAACAGGCTTCAACATTGGAAAGCTGCCATGCTCAGGTTGACAGATACAAGTTTTCTGAAATCCTAAAAGCATTTGCATAGATGCTCAAATTTGTCATTGGCTACAATGCTGTCAGCGTTGTTCTGAAATTAACAAGCTTACTTTGTTCATTTTAGAGAAAATGTCTGCCAAATGCCCAAGTGTAAATAACCACAGTTTGTCTGCCAGTTCCTTCAAGGAAAAACTCTGTTCAGTGAATAAAGCAGTTAGTTCTGCTCACAGCTCAAACCACTGCTGACGCGCTTTCCCTCAAGACAACCATTATGCTTGGTTTGCGGCAAAAATATTGCATGTGTGTTTCTTTTTTCTTCACACAGAATAATACTCAAGGGTCAAAATTTAATAAAATTAGTAATTTTGATACTTTATCAAGAACATTTCTAAGTGAAACTGGCAATATTTTGTACTGTAATGCAGGGTATGAAGAATACAGTGACTGCTCATGCAATTGGATACTACTGCCTCAATTTGTATAAAGCAGCAGCAAGGCAAAAGTCAGCAGAAAGACATGCCACAACTAAGTGTCACTAAGAAAATAGCATTGACCTCTCAGAACCCCTGAAATGAGCTTAGGGACCTGCAGGGGATTACTGACCAGACTTTGATGATCACTGTCGTAAATTCTTTTCCAAGGAAAGGAAGACTTTTTCTCTCTTCCCTCTGCCTGTGAACAAAGTGGGCAAAGGCTTGGAGCCAAATACTAATGGGCAACCACAGATAAATATAACATGTCTCCTCTCCCACCGGACCTCAGGCTCTTCCTCCTAGTGATACACTCACTTTCCTTCCTGCTTCTCCTGCTACTTGAGTTGACTCTGTCACTTGCAGTCAAAAATTCCTAATAAGGCTGAGTATTCCAAAGACCACAATCTCGACCTCTCAAGTCTGATTCTACAATGTGGTCCTATGGATTTTCCACTGCCTATTTAATCTATTACCTGTATCTGTAATCTATAATCAATCATTGATTAATTGATTATAATTCAAGCACTCATTCTTACTACCTCCCTCTTTTTCTTATAAATATTCTGCAACATGCTCTGAGTACCTTTATTAGATTGAATGATACAAAATTGCCATTTTGGGTGGGTCAAAAATGATTGAATGTCATTAATTTCATGTAATTCAACCTAATACTAACCAAAACATTATTTTCCATTACTGATAGGAGCATAACAAAATACACCAACTGAGAGAAAATGGACTGATTCCCAGTGATTGAATGGACATTATCTCAAACAAGAAAGGAAAGCCAGTGAGGTAAAGATCACATGACTTACAATGCACCTTAGGCAAGACCAACAAGGCCATTTTGGACCATACTGGCTTAGTTCAAACATTGAGCGTATCTGTTTTGTGCTGCCACAACTCTGTGTTGTTGAGGAAACAGACTTTCCATGGCTGATGCTCTTTCATGTAGATATCTAATCTCTCTCTCTCCCCACACACCACCCCACTTGCTCCTCCCCAATGAGAAGTTTAAAATAAAGAAAAGGGCATGGATGGTATGTTCCTACTTTCTTTTTCTCTTAGGAAGACAAGCTCTGGTCTACTGCTCTTAACTGTACACTACACAGGGCCAGTTTACCAGGTGAGAGGGAGAGGTGGGCTGTGTTGATGCAGCATTGCCTTTGGGTAGAAAATTCTGTAGTGTTCTGTCATTCACAGTAGAGAATCTCACCACTACCACACATGTAAAGCACTTTCTGACTCCTCAATATCTACCTCTCAATTTGGCAGGGAAAAAAAAACATTTTTTTAATTCCTTCAACACTAACATGGTATTGTTCATATTTGTTTGCCCAGTCCATAGCACACAACAGGCATTCAACTTGTTGAAGGAGTGAATGTTTACATACACATACCTCCTTAAGAATAAGACTTTATCCACACATGGAAGCCATGGGAAGAATTTCACATTTTATGTTAATGGAATGGGAAATGATTAAGGACTTAAAGAGGAAGTTACACGATCAGATTCCTGTTTAAAATGTTAAATTATCATGAATATGAATGTGAATTTATTTCTGGTGTAGATCCAGGCAAGGACAGGTGGTGAGAGGAGAAGAGAATGTCATGTGGGTATGTTTTCACCTCATTACTTTCATGGTTTTCTTCCCAGAGACAAAATGGGAGGTTTGCATCCTGCTTGATCTCTGTGCACAGTTAGTGTTACTTCTGTGGCCTGCATCCCAAGATCTGTGATTCAGCTGGCCTCTCTGGGACTTGTGATGATGATGTCAATATTGTCTCCAATGGGCAAATAAAATTAACTGTAGAATTTTATTGATGAATATTGGCTATCTATTTCTCAGAGTTAAAAAGCCTTCAATACATTGTATGACTGGCAAATTAGACATTCTACCACAGTCACTGTAGCCTAGTGTCATGGGTATCAACTAGGGATACACCATAGATTTGTCTTTGCTTTCTATCCCAGAACTGCTCTGTGAACAGACTGATGTGACTTTCCAGATGCGGCAAGGGGTCTTGAGGACCTACTATAAGGTTTTAAGGGTAACTTGACTACTTACCATCTTCAACTACAGAATGAATCTCTTTTCTCTGAAAAGTCACCATCTTTAGTAAAGGCTCCAACATCTATAGCCAGGAAAGATAAAAAGAATGTCAGCCTAGAAAACCAAGATGATAACAGTACTTATCTCAGAGAGACTGTGTGAAAATTTATGAAAATAAACCATGTTCAATATCTCCTTACCAGGTATTTGGTCAAAAGTTAATGATGTTGATGCTTTAAATCCTCCCCACCCTCACAGGCAAATTGCAAAGGAAACCCGATATTGAAATTAAAGCTAATAGTGACCATGAGTAAATGAAAATAGGCTTGATCTGTCACAAAGTCATGAAGCTATGTGTTATTAAATAAAAGGTGAACAGGAAGCATAAGAGCTGTTGATACCAGTTGTTTTCTGGAGTCACCCAGACTTTGGACTTGGATTCCTGCTGGAAATGAGTGGGTTTAGATCATCCCTGCCAGTGAACACCATGACAGTGAAACCGCACCGCCCTTCCCATCTCTGGCACAGCAGGACTGAGTGATCACTCTTCTTTATCATGGCCATACTCTCCTGAAAAATGTTTGCTGACAACTTCACTGTGCAGTTGTTTGCATGGATAAAGTCATAGAGTCTAATTCTTAAAAAGCTAAATATTTGCAAACATTCATTCACTTCACAAATATGTACTGAATAGCTACTATGTACCAGGCATTATACTGTGGACAAGGTAAACAGATATGAACAAAACAGACACAGTGTGTGACTTCATAAATACACATAGACACGGGCATGTAAGAATATAGAATTTTTCATTCCTAAGTCACACACCATGAGAGCAATTTAACCTTCCCATTATTATACAGATGAGGAAACTGAGGCCTAGGGAATTATTTTCCTAACACCACACAGCTAGTAAACAACAGGATCAGTTGGTGGTGTTGGGGGAGGAAGGTTGAAGCATCAGCAGCATTAACTTTGTACCAAATACCTGGTAAGGAAATACTGAATATGGCTTATTTTCATAAATTTTCACACAGTCTCTCTGAGATAAGTACTATTATTATCATGGTTTTCTAGAGGAAAAGACTGAGCTATAAATTACAGAGGCAGGAAACTGTTGAGCTGTAGTTTATGTCTAAGTAGGTTGAGTCCAGATAAAGCACTCTTAATCACTGTCATAACTGTAAAAGTATTTCATTTCAACTACACAACTACTTGTCACCAGCTAAAGTCCAGCACCTGTTAATTGCTATATAACAAAGGGAATTTACCCAATTTATAAAATGAACCATCTGTTTCTTGCATTAAAGCCAGTAGTACCCATGAGAAAATAAAAATAGGTCTGAGATTCCCAAAAAATATCTGAAGTCTTGGTTTCTGGTACTTCAGTATATTAAGTTTTCATGTAGGAATTTTACACAATGCTAGAAAATGGTTAGTCTTAACAATAGAGGTTGAAACAGCAGTTGATTTCCTATAAAGGTAAACATCTTTCATTTTATTAGACCCCTTCCAACAGGGTCCTTAAAGTATTATAACTTTTAGGCCCCTCACAACTTATATTTGTCCCTACTTTACCCTCATATAGAAGTTGGTCTCAAGATTTGCCTCAGGATAGGATTAGTTTTGCTTAGATTTGGACAACTCCTACTGGGTCAATTTTGTCTTCCAAACAGAACAACAAATAAATGAAGAATCCTAATATATTAAACCTGGATGGAGCTCATTTCTATTTTCCTAGCAAAAATGGCACATAAATATCAATCCATTTTATTGGCTTTTTTTGGTCTGGGAACCAGAAGGGTGTTAATGAAGACACTGGCTTTTGGCCAAGGTTTTTTAAACCCATCTCAGAAGTGAAGAGCGGACCGCTGTGCCAACTGCCATAGAAGGAACACAAGAAAATGACAGATAAATCCTAGGGACAGCCAGTTCTGAAAATGCTATTTTCCACTGTGAAAATATGGCCAGAGAAACCATGTGTTAATGAAGCCGTCAAGCAGAAGCAGCATTAAAAAGAGGGCAGTGCTGTCCTTGAAAGAGATGTTGAGAATGGATACTCACAGCTTTCTACTTCAGGTCTTTCATTTGCTTCAGCACAAAAACATGTGTGTTTTTTCTTCTGAGCTACCAGGGGAAGGAGGTTTGGGGCTTCCTAGCAAACCATCAGAGGAGGTTTCTACACTTAGCTGGGTTTCACTTGAGAAATGCCCAACCTATATCTTCTCTCCTATATTCCAGGGATTTATTTACTGAATCTTATTTGGTAAAGGTCTGTGATCACTTATCCACAATCCCAAAATCAAAACTCTCTGAAAACCAAGAGTTTGTAACTCATTCAAGGTGAAACTTGACCTGATTACATTTGGCAGCAAAGCCTGTCATAAGATGACATGAAACTATTCATAGTTTTTACATTTTCTTGTTTGGTATAAACATTTATACATTTCACTGCAGACAAATTAACACACTTGATTATGAAGTCCTGCCCAAACATGCTGGAGGATTGTACATAATCAATAAAGAATGCATCTTGTTACTTTCAAAAGCAAAAAATTCTGAATTCTGAAATATACCAGGTCCCAGGAGTTTTTAATATGGCATTGTAGACTTGTTCATCCTGGTTCTGATTAATCTTCCAATCATAGTCTTTTCCAGATCTCCAACTACATTCCACCGGGCACTTTGTCAACACACCCAGGTGTTCTCAGTAAGAGCTCTCTAGTAAGTAGCAATCTGATACCACTAGCCTGTGGCTGAATTATATCTTATACTCAGTAACAAGCCTTGCTCACAAAGACCCTTTCCATTAGATTTGAAGTCAGGAGAGGAAGTCTCAAAGTCCTGACTTTACTACCTACTTTGGGAAAATCACCTTAATATTGGGTTGGCCAAAACATCTGTTTAGTTTTTTCCATAAAATAAAAGACACATTTTTCATTTTCACCAATAACTTGATTGACTTGGATATTTTGAACATGTTGGTGACCTCCCACTATTGGCTGCTATGGAGTAGAGGCCAGGGGTGCTGCTAAACATCTTCCAATGCATAATACAGCCCCACAGCAAAGAATTATTTGGCAAAAATGTCAATAGCACCAAGAAACTTTTCAAACCCCTTTTGACATGTTCAATCAGCCACAGCACCTTCACACACTGCACAAATCTTTTTTTGCATTTCAGTTGTGTTTTTACCTTTTTGAAATAATAAAACATAATACACCAAAAATGTTGCATATTTTCTTTCACCTTCAATACTAAAATGGCTGCACAAAAATTCACCAATTTTGATGTTTTTTAATGCATGTTGATATGACAGCTGTCACAATACAATCTAACAAAATGTTTTTGAATGAAGTTAAAGACAACTAAGCACTATTAGAACCATTGTACAGAAAAAAACTAAACAAACTTTTTGCCAACCCAATAGTTTAGGTGTTTGGTTTCCCTCCTAAGACCACATTTCATTCAGTCTATATACAAAGGGGAGAAAAACAAGGCTCATAAAAATTAATCACGTTCTTATACTACTGTCCCAACATGATTCTAAGACACAACAGTGTAAGCAATTTCAGGCAAGAAACAGACTCCACCGTCTTCTCTACAAAACAAGCTGCATAATTTGCAGAGTCCTATTGAAATCAAAGTGCAGGGCCCCTTGTCCAAAACTCATTAAACATTTCAAGATGACAACATTAGAGCATTCAATGAAAACCAGGTCTTTTCAAGTCTGAGGTCCTGCATGTCTGCACAATTCACAGCCCAGGAAGCTGGCACTGCTTCTCCATTTTCCACAGCACCCAGTATAGCATGACTTGACAATATAGTGTTTCAACTGAATGCCATTAATGACAGTCAATAGGAAGTAATGCCAAGCAACAATATCCACCAAATGTTTTGTAGCTGACTTCACAATTCTCCTTCCTACTTTATTACTATCCATTAGACACTTTATTTAACTTACAAACTGCTTTTTTAAATGTGTTGAAATAACACTTCTGTTGTGGCATATTGCCCAGGAAATGTTAAAAAACCTATCTGTGCTCAAAGCAATTTATTATCCTCAAAGCTTGTTCCTCTTTCTACACACCAAGTGGTAACCTCTTCCAGAAACAATTACACACCACTTCCTCAAAACACTTTCTTTTGGTTGCATTGTGGACTTGGTGGCATGTCCATTTGTCATGTGGGTTTATAGACATGCAACATCCCTTCATTGAATATTCAACTTATTCAAGTACTGCCAACTCCTGACATCAATAGCAAGCTAAGCAGCCAGTAAGCCAGAGTCTGCACAATCATGTCTATTTGGTACAACAGGTTGGTCTCATTATGGCTGAGCCAGTAATGTTCAATTATATGTACTAATGAAAGGCAGCAAAAGTGTGTAAAATTATAAATAATGTGTAATTGAAAACCTCTTTGTGTCTGTAGAGTTTATTTTTTTCAGTGTTCTCATCTACTATGGCTGGTGTATGATGCATGAAGAACTCCATCTACACAAACTAAAGATGCAGGAAGCTTAATCAGATAAGCCAGCAATTTGTCCTGTATCCTCAATTTGTTACCTTGTATAATCTCAGGACAAAAGGATGCTCAAGCTTGGGGGAACTTTCAGGATAAACCATTCCAGCTTTCTCGTGTCACTGAGTGAGAATCTGAAGCTCAGAGAGACTTCTTCCAGGACTCCTATCTGTGCTGGGAGCTGGAATCAAATTGCCATTTCTCCAGGCTCTCCTTGGAACTCACAAGATGGCTAAGGGGTTGGCTTCTTCTATACTGGTCCGGGTTCCATGTCAAAGACAGGGCTGAGATGTTAAGGAAACTGTTGAAAGCAGATCAGGTGTCATAGTATTTTGATTCTTGAAGTGTCCATGAAATAAGTTCCTAAGAGTGGTAAACATTAACTGTCTTAAGGTCAAGCTATTTTCTGAGTCAGTAAATAACACCAAACATTAGCTATATATTTAGCACATTACCAGGCACTGAAGGAATTAACATCAATAAAGAATAAGTTAATAATATAGTCATCTCCCTCATGAAAAGAGCAACCAGTTTAGGAGATAAAACTGCATTCTCACTGGACTTACACTCCACTGGGGCATGCACTGCCTGTATGCCTTTATTTCTTGCAGCCAGGAAGATCCTTCCAAAATTAAAACCTTTACTAGCTTCCCTTGATCTTAGCATAAGTGTCAAATCCTTAATGCTGTGATTGGGGTAAGGCACAGTTTAGAACTGGGGTTGGAAATTTATGTAAAGGTCCAGATAGTAAATATTTTCAGCTTTGTGAGCCAATCTCCATGGCTTCCTCTCAATTCTCTCATTGTAGTGTGAAGGCAGCCATAGACAATTAGTGAATGAACATGCTGTGGTCCAGTAAAACTCTGCACAAATACAGGCAGCAGGAGGATTTGGTCAATAGGCCATACTTTGCAGTCCCTTGTTACTATAAACTGTGTATCTCAAGCTTTGTGCCTACTAACCACCTGGGAATCTTGACAAATACAGATTCTAATACAGTAGGTCTGGGGCCTAGTTTCAGAGTCTACATTTTTCGTAAGTATACAGATGCTGCTGATGCTGCAGATATAAAGATAGCATCCCTACCTTTCTGGCCTCAGCTCATACCCAGCTTCCCCTCACTTTCTCCGATGTCCACACTGGCCCTGTCACACTGCCTCCCTTCACATCACATTTCCTCCTGCCCCAGGGTCTTTGTGCATGCTGTGTCTTTGTGCTGGCTTGCCCTTCTTCTTTTCCATTATCTGTTAATTTAAATCTCATTTCAGGGGTCACTTCCTTAGGGAAGATGCTCCAGGCTAGGTCAGAGATACTCCTCTTGTGTTCTCACTGGTCCAGTACCTCTCCATCAGAGTGATTATATTTATCATTTTATATTTGCTTGTGTCATTCCTGATTAATGTTTATCTCCTCCATTAGAATGTAAGCTTTGTGAGAGGAGACAAAACACTGGTTTTGCTGACCGTTTTATACCATGTTCCCAGCAGTTTCTGGGTGAACTGCTGCTCAATAAATATTGAGTGAGTGAATAAAACAATGAATTCATCAATCTCCATTATCAGCCCGACCCATAGTAGACAGACCTCAGTAAAGTTTGTTGGATAACTTTTAGAAGGTCTTAAAATATAAAATACTTTTTTCATTCTGGAAGGCTTTTTCAGACTCCTTTACTGTTCTCCAACCCCCATCCCCAGCTCTCTAGTCATCTCTCTCTAAACCAGCAACGTCAATAGAACTTCCTGCCGTGACGGGACTGCTCTGTGCTGTCCAGCATGGTAGCCACCTGTGGCTACTGAGCATGTGAAATGTGCTGATGCACTAGGAAACTGAATTTTAATTGATTTAATTTTAATAAATTTAAATTTGAACGTGAATAGACTCGTGTGTGGTAGCTACTATTATGGACAGCATAGCTCTAGACATTCCTGGAGTGATTATATCTACTGTACATCCAATGACCATCATCACTATGATGATAGTAACTAAACCTTTCAGAATTTCATCACCAGGAGTGTGGTTAGCAACCTCAGTTTGTAATGCACTGTACTGTCCCATGTCTGGCATGAACTGTGCTGTGCTTCAGCTTGAAGGAGACCTGAGTGACACATCTCCGTGGCTTCCCAGTGCCCAAACATGTTCCTCTTTGAAACACTGATCTAAAACAGTCTTTCTTATTTGTTTGACACAATCACATCTATTCCTTTGTGTAGGGAGAACTTGAATATGTGTTCTTTTTATCATACTTTTTATTGAGATATAATTCACATACCATAAAATTCACACTTCTGAAGTGTACAATCCATTTAGTACACTCGCAATGCTGTGCAACCATCACCACGATCTAATAATTCCAGAACCTTATCATCATTCCCTCCCCCCGCAGAAAGCCTCGTACCCATTAACAGTCACTCTCTATCCCACATCCCCCTGATGCCCTGGAAACTACTTTTGAAAGTATTATTTCTTTAAATTTGCCTATTCTGGACAAATCATATGAATAGAATTATATAAGATTTGGCTTTTCATGTCTAATTACTTCCACTTAGAAGGAGGTTTCAAGGTTCATGTATGTTATAGTTTATATCAACAATTCATTCTTTTATAGATTTTTTAATAATAAATCACATTTTCATATTACCTACTTATCAATTGATGGGCATGGGGACATTTCCATGTTTGGGTCATTATAAATAATGCTATGAATATTTGTGTACTTTTTTTGTGAACACATTTTCATTTCTCTTGGGGATATACCTAGAAGTGGAATTTCTGGGTCATATGGTAGTTTAATGGATCTGCCAAACTGATTTGCAAAGTGGCTTCACCATTTTATGTTCTTAGCAGCAAAATAAGAAGGTTCCAATTTTTCCACTAACAAACGAATCTTCACTAACATTTGCTGTTTCCTGTTTTTTCATCATAACCATCTCAGTGGACATGAAGTGGTATCTCATTGTGACTTTGGTTTGAAATCCACTATTCATTAATGATGTTGAGCATCTGTCATGTGCTTACTGGCTACTTTGGAAAAATGCCTATTTGTACCTTTTCTCCAATTTTTCATTAGGCTTATCTTTTTTATTTTTGAGTTGAGGAGTTCTTTATATAGCCAGGATATAGTCTTTTATCAGATATATAATTCTCAAATAGTTCCTCCCATTCTGTGGGTTGTTTTGATACTCTCGCAATAGCACACTTCGAAGGATGAATATTTAAATGTTGATAAAGTCAATATTTAAATGTTGATAAAGTCCTATGTATCCATTTCATTCCTTTGTCACTTGTGCTCTCGGTGTCATATTTGCCAAACCATTGCCTAATTAGACATAAGAAACATTCATCTACACATCTTTCCTTTTAAGAGTTTCATGCTTTTACCTCTTACCTTTAGGTCTTTGGTCCATTTTGAGTGGATTTTTGCGCATGGCATGGAACCCAACTTCATCCTTCTGCACATACACATATAGTTGTCACAGTACTATTTGTTGAAGAGACTATTCTTTCCAACTTGAAATATCTCGATACCCTTTTATTTCTATTTTATTTACCTGCCTAATTTCCCTGGATAGAACTTCAAATTCAATGTTGAAAAAAAGTGATGAGACTATACCTCCTTGTTGCTCTCCTGATCGTAGGAGGCAACTTTCAGTTTTTCACATTTTTGTGTGATGTTAGCTGTACGGTTTTTATAGATGACTTTCATATGGTTGAGGAAGTCCCCTTCTATTCCCAGTTTTGTTAGAGTGTTTTAAACCATGAAAGAGTTTGGAATTTTGTCCAAATGTGTATTTTCCTTTATTCTATTAATGTTGTGTATTACATTGATTGATTTTTGTATTATGTGAGCCTTGTACAGCTGTTGGATAAATCCACTTGATCCTGGTATATAACCTCTTTATATGATGTTGGATTAGGTTGCTGGTATTTGTTAAGAATTTTTATTTCTGCCCTGGCTGAGAGACTCAATTGGTTGGAGCACCATCCTGTACACCAAAAGGTGTCAGTTCAATCCTGGTCAGGGCACATACGTAGGTTATGGGTTTGATCCCAGTCAGGGCACAGATGTAGGTTCTAAGTTTGATTTCTGGTCAGGGTGTGTATGAAAGGAAATGGATCAATGTATCTCTCTCACATTGATGTTTCTCTATCTCTCTCTCCCCTCCTTGTTTCTCTCTAAAATCAATAAAAAACATATCCTTGGGTGAGGATTTTTAAAAAAGAATTTTTATTTCCATATTCATAGTTATTTTTAAGTGTTTATTCATATCAAAGTATTCTCCAATTTTCTTCATGATTTCTTCTTTGATCCATTTGAATTTAAGAAGGTGGTATATACTCATAACTTCCACATACTTGGTAATTTCCCGATTTTTCTTCTATTGCTTATCTTTTATCTTATTCCATTGTGGCCAAAAAACATACTTTGTATGATTTAAATACTTTCCAATGTATTGAGACATATTTTAAGGCCTAATATAAGGTCTGTCCTGGAGACCGTTTCCTGTGCAGTTGAGAGGAACATCTCTCATGCTGTCACTGAGTGCAGTACTCTATAGGTGTCTTTTAGGTCTAATTCATTTAGTGTTCTTTCTGTCTTATAGTTCCTTGCTAACTTTCTATCTAGTCATTTTAGCTGTCATATAAGATTGAGAATTGAAGTCTCCAACTATTATTTTTAAATTGGTTCTTTTCCCCTTCAAATTTGCCAGTTTTTGCTTCATGGGTTTTACTTTTAGGTTCATATGTGTTTATAAGTCTTGAATATCTTGATGAGATTGATGCATTATCATTATCAAATATATTTTGTGCCCAGTAACAAGTTTTATGATATTTTTTTTGTCTATCATAAAGTCTATTTTGGTTACTTTGCAAATTATATCTTTTTCCATCATTTTAATTTTAACCTATTTGTGTCTTTAAATATAAAGCTTATCTTTTAGACAGCATTTAGCAGGATTGTTTAAAAAAAAAACTATTTTCTCAATCTCTACCTTTTGACTGGAGTGTGTAATCCCTTACAGTTAATGCAATTATTGATAAAGATTTATGTCTGCTATTTTGTTATTTATTTTCATGCTACTGTTTCTTCATTTGTGTTTTCTTTTATATTAAATAGATATTTTCCAGTGTACCCTTTTAATTATTATGTCATTTCTCTCACTAGTTTTCTTAATGGTTGCCTTAGAGATTATAATTAACATCTTAATTTATAACAATCTAGTTCAGATCAGTACACACTTAATTGCAATAGTATGCAAAAACTTTATACCTGTACACATCTGTCACTTCCCCTTCTTTTATGCTATTTATTATTTTTATAAAAATCACTTCTTTATAAGTTATATGTACATTAACAAATTTATAATTACTATTTATACAGATGTCTTTAAATCAAATGAAAGAAAGGTTACAAACAAAAATAAATTCATACTGCCTTTTATATTTATCTACATGTTTATATTTATTAATGTTCTTTATTCTTTTCTGGGAATGCAAATTACTCTCTAGTAATTGGAGTATCCCTTCATTTCAGCCTGCAGCACAAAATTGTGTCAGTTTTTATTTATTGTGAATGTCTTAATTTCATGTTCATTTTTGAAGGATTGTTTTGTTGGATATAGAATTCTCAATTGACAGTTTTTTCCTTTCAACATGTTAAACATGTCATCCCCTCCCTTATGGCTTCCATGCTTTTGATCAGAAATCAGCTTTATTCCTCTGGAGGATCTACATGATTATTTGCTTCTTTCTTGCTGCTTTCAAGATGTTTTTTGTTTGTTTGTTTTTTGGCTAATAGTTTGATTATGATGTGTCTGAGTATTTTCTTTTTGAGTGTATCCTACTTGGAACCATTGAGTTTCTTCAATGTATAGATTAATGTTTTTCATCAAATTTCAGCCATTATTTCTTTAAATATTCTTTCACTTTCTCTCTCTCTTTCTGGAACTCCCATTAAGAGCATGTTGATATGCTTCAGTTTCCCACAAGATTCTTAAGCTCTCTTTATTTTTCTTTATTTGTTTATCTTTCTGTTTTTCAGACTAAATAATTTCAATTCATCTTCAAGTTCATTGATTTTTTCCTGCTCAAATCTGTTGTTGAATGCCTCTACTGATTTTTTTTGTTCCAGTTATTACGCTACTCAGCTGCAAATTTCTATTTGGTTCTCTGTTCTAAGTTATTTATATTCCTTTATTAATATTCTCTATTTGGGGAGACATTGTCTTAATCAGCTCAGGCTGTTGTAACAGAAATTTGTTTTCTCAGAGTTCTGCAGGCTGGAGGTCTGAGATCAGGGTGCCAGCATGCACAGGCTCTGGTGAGAGCCCTCTTCTTGTGTTACAGATGGATGCCTTCTCACTGTATCCTCACACAATGGAGAGAAAGGGAGAACAACTCTCTGGTGTCTCTTCTTACAAGGGCACTGATCCCATCATGAGGGCCCCATTCTATCAACATCGTCTAATCCTAACTACCTACTTAAGGCACTATCTCTGGCTATAATCATATTGAGAGTTAGGGTGTCAAAAGAAGGGGAATAAATGCAGAGGTTACCTGTCCTGTGCTGTTAGAGCTTCAAAATACTATCTGCCTCTGACCAATTTTTTATCTCTTCAATTTTATTATCTGCTTCTAGAAGGTTCAAAATGGAAATTAAATGAAGACATAGAAATAATATTTTAAAAAAAATATTTGTTACTGAATTCAACCCAAGCAAATGAAGTTGCTGAGGAAACATTTCCATGGGTCTCACTGCTCTTCTCTGCATTCTTTTCCCTCGGCCCTACTGATTTAGCTTCCTTCTATCTTTCAAGTTAACCAAGGACCTTCTTTTCCCACAGAAAACAGCCTATAATGTGCTCATTGTAAAGTGTTAAGTAATGGATAATACAGTAAAAAGAAACACTGGGACTTAGTTTGAAGAAATTATTTTTTTTATCCAGACTTGGTCCATAATTTATGTTAATAAAGGTTATTCTTCCCTTCTTTGCTTCAGTTTCCTCATCTACCAAAAAAAAATGATCTCCATGGTTTTATCTCTAATGTTCCACAAGTTCATTCCTATTAAGTAATCACCCCTAGGCACTGCATTTATTAAGATTAAATGTATTTACTTACTTTATTTTGTTTTAATACAGTTTGCATTTAAAGGAGGATATAGAAAGATGGCAATGTTGCATCTGAAGGCAGGACTCACCAGTGGTGAGATTACATGTACCACATGTTTATTATGCAAACACTTACTGAGAGGCCATGTTAAGGTAACATGTTAAGTGTCTCTGTGTTAGTAATACAGATAAGGCTACATTAAAAACTGACTTTTAGAGAAGACTTAACGTAACCAAAGTTAGTTTAAAAAATTATCCCCCCTGTCAATTTCACTCTATGGTTAATCCTCACCTGTAAGATTGTATGGGCTCTTCAGGATAGAATGCTTGAGATTGACATGTCATGCCTGCTATGCTTCCAGGTAATACAATAATACAAATATCAGAGACTTGCATCTCTACTCTTGACACCTGAGACCACATCACACAGTAACTGCCTCTATGTATTAGTTTCCCATCTTTCACATTATTTTCCCTTTTTATTCACTTCCTTCAGCACCTTAAACCTTATCTCTCAACAATATGATAGAGGTAATAACAGCACTTCACTGGACTGTGTAGAGATAAAGTTAGATAACAAAGATAAGCTGGATAACACAGAGTCTGATACATAATAGGTGTCCATTGTCCTCTAAATCTGTTTATTGGGCAGGAAGAGGGGAGGGCTATTTTTCCCACAGAGGACATATGGCAAAATTTGGAAACATTTTTAGTAGTCACAACTTGGGAAGGCACATTAATGGCATCTACTGGGTATAACCCAAGGATGGAGCCAAACAGCCTATAATACAATGAATGGCCTCCTACAAAAAAATAATTATGTAGTCCAGAATGTCAGTAGTGTCAAGGTTGAGAAACACTGCTCTAAATTAGTGCTAGAATAAATGCTGAAGCAAGTTTTGAATATAAGATATTAATTTTTGCTACCTTTTCAAACTAAATATTATTTTTGTTTTCTTTTGTCAATGTTATAATATACAAAACTCAATAAAATTTATTTTCTATTCAGTGCAGGGTACCAGCAAAGACAGAAAAATAAAACCTATTTTCTCTCCCTCCTTCCTCAATCCCTTCCTTTCTTCCCTCACTCAATTTCTCCCTCTTTTTCCTCTCTCCTTTCTCCCAAAGCTCTATAAAGATGACTGCAGAGCAAAGATTTGCAGAGACTATCAAGGCACATAATTTGCATTTCAAGTTCACCATGAAAATTTATGTTCCTGTAACAAGCAGGAGCTCAGGAAGCTGATTTTCTTTAGTGACATATGCACTCCATAAGGCAGAAATTGTTGTTGTCAGATAAGTGAGCTAAAATATCAGAATATTTGCCTAAACTCAGAGAGCTTGCCATATAAATTACCACTGAGCAGGGACAGCATATGGGATTAGAACTTGCCTTTTGGAGGGACGATTAGTCAGCTCAAGCAACAGAACTGGGATAATAAATAACACTAAAATAAAATGAGCTACATTTTCAGAAATGCTGTACTTTATGTTGCAATGGGCAGTTAAGGAAAGAGAGATAAGTAACAACTGTCCACTGCATTCTCGCATTTCTACCCGACCATGGCCTTCTCAGTCACAGGCACAGTGTGAAGACTGACCACAGGTCTGACATCCTTGGTGGGGAGGAATATATGCACATAGCTAATGGTGACATAGCAGGAGAAAAACATAATGGGTCTTTGAAAATAAACAATAGCATAGTGCCATGAATGTGGTAAGAGAGGAAGATTAATTTCAACTCTATGGGATCAAGGCTTTAGGAAAGCATATTTAAACTAAGCTTTAAGATAATAGTAGGATCTGGTTAAGAACTTTTTAACTTCAATTCCATGGGCCTTCGGGTGGAGTCAGTGAAGTTAAACGGGGAAAAAATTATATCTTCATTTTCACCAGCCTCCATCTGACATTTAACATTTTCTTTAATTACTAATCTAGGCCACACGTATGGCAGAATTGACAGAACTTCTGACTCTGTCACCAGCAGAAATCACAGGTGTCTCCATGGCGTGCTACTACATTACATATATTTGAAATATTATTTATGTTCATCACTCCTTTGAAATCATAGTAATTATTAGGCCAATTGCTAGATCCTGTTATTTTAGGACATTAGAAAACACATGCATTACTATATCACAAATTAAGTTTTTAAATTTTGTTAACTATTTTTAAATATAATTGTCTTTCTTTGTAAATGTATGAACTTTATATTATGGATTAGAAAATGTTGTTCTGATAAAAGGCAAATAGACTTCATCAGGTTCCAAGGGACCTACAGCACAGAGAAAACTATGAACCCATGACAGAAAATAGAGACTGAAGCAGATTTTAGTGTCACAGGACAATATAGACAACAGTATAGAAATATGACTTCATGATGGGTTTCTAAATAACAGGTAGAAGACCTGACACTTTTACAACATTTTACCATGGGTCAGACACCACCCTATATTAATTAGTCAGTTAACTCTATGAGGTAGTTCAATTATTTTCCCCATTTTTTAGATGAGGAAACTGAGGCAAAGATGCAAAAATAGGGTAAGTGCCTATAGTCACACAGCCAGTAAGAGGTAGAGATAGGTGACTGATTTCAGAGGCCAAGCTGATAATACCTACATTATACTGTTGCACAAAAATAACAACACTAATGATAGTAACAGCAACGATCACTTGCTAAGTGCTATGTAGGCACCAAGCACTGTGCTGTTTGATTACAGCCATCATGTAGTTTAGCCCTTAAGACCATTCTGGAAGGTGATTACTACTCTTATATTATGGAAAATGAGGCTTAGAAAAACTATGAGATTTTCCAAGTCAGATAATTAGTAAGTGGCTGAGGGAGTATCAGAACTCAGGTCAATGTGATATCAAGCCTGAGCTCTTCATGGCTGTACCAATTATATGACAGCAGAATCTCTGAAGTACAGAGTACACACCAAACAAAATTGAGTCCTGAATATAGCTGACCTTGAGTGCTGCATCAAGAAGTTTGATTTTAGTCTGTGCCAATGGGGAGTTATTGATGCCTTTGAGCAAGGAATCAACATTAAGTTATCTATATTTTAGATCATTGCTACAATAATAGGGAAGATAAATTGAAGAAGCAAAAAGTTAGAGGCAACAGTACTAGTTAAGCAACATTGGAGTACATTACCTAGAAGAAATTAAGTAAAAAAAAAAAAACAAGAATAGAAAAGAAAGACATTTGAGGAAAGGATGGGATGTGGTACATATCAGACATCACAGGGGGACAATGTCAGAAAGTAGAAATGACAAAGATACCACTCAAATTTCCAGCTAGGGTGATTACATTGAAGGTGAGATGACTAATTAGAACAAAGAACACAGGAGAACAAACAAACTTATCTTTGAGGGTCAAGGAGAGTGGAAAGTCAATGAGCTCTTCTTTTAACATATTGAATTGGAGGTACCCATGAAATTACCTGCTGAGTGTGTTCAAATGACAGTTGGAAATTCAGGTGTGGTCCTCTACCACTGAAATGTAGTTTGTGTCCTAGAGATGCTCTCATACTTCAGTACTAGACCAAAGTAGTGGATCCAGTGGAAGAGCTGAGAAATGGATACACTGGTACAGGACATAGAAATCAGGAGAGGAAATTATTTCTTAATGGATGGAGGTAGTGAAGACAAAAGAAAATAAAAGAGTAATAAAGCAATAGAATATTCCTCAAAAAAGAGTTTGGATTTCTTTTCCTCTCTGAAGGCTCTTTAAAGTAGGTAGGAGTGGGATTCTCTTAAATTTAAGACCTGATTTCTACAGAGGCAGAGAAATGGAAAAAAAGTACATTTGTAGGGCCTCCCTGGCACATTCATAAATTTGAAGTTCTAATACAAGTAATGAGAGAACCACTTGGGCACTGGCACAAGGAGGAAAGGTAAAGCCCATGGCAACTTGTCTCAGGAACCTTATTCTCAATGTAAAACTTGGGTGATAGAGAGATGTATGTGTGTTTGTGTGTTTGTGTGTTTGTGTGTGTTCTGGGTGGCCCTGCATTGTTCACAAATTTATGTGTTGCTGTTACAAGATTGTATGAACTCTGGAGACAATCAGCAGAAGAATTTAAACAATGACAACATTAAAAGAGCATGAATATGAGTGCAGCAATATCTCCAAAGAGTTATGGCTCTTTATGGGGAGTGGGAAAATACAATGGTCTATAATAAACTAGTCAAGCAGGTGGATCATTTTAAATACCTGAGAAATCCCATTAGCCTAGGAGGAAAAAGAATTTTGAAGCTAAGACATTAAAATGTATTCCAATAAAGAAGACCATTAAAGGAGATTTATAATATAGTCACAAAGATGATTATTAAATTTGTCAAGGCAACTTGGATATGGAAAGGAGAAGATAAAGACAATATGGTGGAGGTATCAAAATTTCCCCTTTCACTTGAGCCTTGTATAAAATTTTAAGAGTGGAAATAAGCAGGGGGCTAAATATTGGTAATCAGTGACCAGAACTTTTATACATGCACACACAAAAAAAAAATCAGAAAAACACATTGAAAGAATGAATGAAATCCAAAACCACATTCAGTGGAAAAAAAAGAGGTAGAAATCACCATGTGGAGAGAGATCTTGTTATGCCAACTAGTCTAACACAAGCCATGCCAGATGAATGCCTGCCCATCTTAGTATGTCCCCCACCAATGCAGAGGGGGAATATCAGTCTTCTTAGTGTCTTACTCAATTAGAAATCTTCTGTTTTGCCAGTAACATAAAATTGAACCCCCTTTGAAGAAAAGGGAAAGCTCTTGACTTCTGAACCAGGAAGTTCTAGGGCTAGCAGTATATTTCAACTTAGCTTAAAACAAAGGCTCAAATGGTTTTCTTAGAACATTGTTCTCTCTGTCTCTGAGATCAGCTGTCCTCTCCTCCTCCTGTGATTTTTCTCTCACTCAGGCTCTCTCCTCCTGGTGTAATTATGGCTGCCAGAGCTCCAGGTCTTACAACTCTCAGCTTTCCAACCAATAGAAAAAGCCCTGCTTTCTCCACAGTGATCAGGCACGAGTCTTGGGTATAATGCTTACTAGCCATACTTAAACTATCTGCCCATCCCAAGCCAATCAAATGCTTGGGGGAATGGGATATGATAATTGGCTTAAGCCAAATTGGGCCTACCTCTGGAGTGGAGGGGACTGGTGAAAATTAAATCATATGAGTTAACAGTGACTGAGGTGTGGTTCCCCAGCTAAAAGTAGGGGATGTTTTTCACCAAAAAAATTGTGTGTGTGGCGGGGGCGGGGATAGAGATTACAAAGATAATAAATGTTCATTAAAGTTAACAAACTTCAGTTCTGAAAGTCCGACATTTTGTCTCACTTAAGCTTCTTTCAGTAAAGCTTTAACCATTTCCTTCTGTTTTAATCAATAGTATTTCAAGCACATATCATTAAGCAAAAAAATTCTCATGGTTTCAATGGAGAATTGACACTTCATAACATGACACTTCACTTATGACACTTCATATTTGTGGTCTGCCTAGAGTAATCCTAATTACTGTAGTTGAGCTATTCTCATATTTTTTCAAAGAACTTAAGGAAGATGACGGCAGATGATAGATATACTTAGGAAGATAAAATGACCTGTCCACACAGTCATCAGGCTATTGTGTTGCTTATTGTGGAGAAAACTGTTGGTCATTTACATGTGTTCTCTGGTAATCATCAGTGCCTCTCTACTGTGACACGTCCACCATCACTTCAGTCAGCCTCACAAAGGAAGGTCCGAGCAGATTAATTGCAACCTGTTAGACCTTGGTGCAATTAATGCTGTTGAGAACATCAAATAGCTTGGAATAACTGAGGAAGAATGGTTGTGAACAGTTATTGAAGAGGTTCTGTGCAGCACACGACACAACATCACATACTCATTTTTTAATTCGGGAGAATGTGATTATCATACAGAAAAAAAGAAGTCAAATGGAGCTTGATCTCTTGCTTCTCAGATGGGGGTATTTGAACATATGAACACATTAAACTTTTGTAAAATCTGGGAGTAGAGTTAAACTGGCTTTCTGCATTATATTTGTGCAGTGTATAATTATAAATGCCAATCCAGACACAGCAAAGGCTGCCCTTGAATATATTAAGGTGAAACCACACTTCTCTAGAGGGAAGAAAGCAAGAGAAGCAAATTGCACCGTGTCATCCATCAGGCTGGGGCAGTGCTCTGCATAGAAAGTGCATGGAAACATTATATGATGTGGAGGTTCTCTAAGCATGAAGATGAGTATCAGGAGAAGCATTTTGTTTTCTCTGCTTTGTCCCACCTCCTTCATTGCACGCTTCCCCTCTGCATGGCCTAAGAAAACCTCTGCACAAAATAACTAAGAGGGAGGTGTCATTAGAAAAATGTACTTCTTTGTAGATACCAAGGTCTGATTCCTTGGAAGTATACTTAAAATATGAAAGAATTTTTTAAATACTCTTTCAGTTAACCTCACATTGTATTATCATAGTTTTCAAATACAGAATGAATTGCAATTCTTTTTTGTCACAAAAGGCAAAGCAGAGAATGTATTCAAGGAACTCAAAAAATCATGTAATACAAATAGACAAGCAAGATGCTATTCTGGAAATACACAATTCAGCTTTTTGTCAGTTTCTACAAGCAAGAGAGAAACGTTCAGACTCACAATCCCCCACAGGTATTGAAGATAGCTCAGAAGTGCATTTATTCATTCACTGAATGAACATTTGTTCATGCCTGTGATGTGCCAGACACCTCCATACATTGTTTCACTCAATCCTCATTTGATCCTCATTTTAATGATGAAGAAACTGGGGCTTCAGAAAGGTTATATAACTTGTCCCAGTTCAGAAACCCAGAGCCAGGTTTTGAACCAGTGACACATAAAAGTTCACCTTCCTACTCTGGTGCTAGGGGTTCATGAAGATGATGCTACCGACTTCAAGGCCTGGGATAAAAAGGCTCAGCCAAGAAAAAAAGGACTGTTTCAAGGCCTCCAGCTACCCTATGTTTAGCATTGTTTGCATTTGGGAGCATGGGAAGGTGTGGGAGGCCACTCTGCGTGGTGTGGGCCCAGCTCCCACTGGGAGATGCACAGGACCCACACCCACAGATAAGTTTTCCAGTGGGGAAACAGGCCTGCAATGTACTTAGGCCTCTATGAGTCTTGATTTTTGCTAAGACTCCCTCACCCTGAATTGAGGACATTTAATGCAAAGCAACTTCCTAAAAACCATGCTAAACCTTCCAAGGATGAATGTAACCGGTCCAACTACTTTCGCCTTTTCATTTGCAAATATCCCTCTTCGTTGATGTGATTACCAGTATCCTCTCCTTTGTTTTCTGTATAAGATAACCACCTAAAGTGAGCCTGTGCATAGTCAATGAGGATCTTCTTGTAATGTGCCCAGTAAGACAATAAAAGCTCATTGGGGCGAAGGCCAAGGCTTTTGCTCCCCTTGAGAGAAAAGCCATGCCATCCCCTTACCTTCACAGGACTCGGTAGTCCGTGACCCCTGGCTCATGGGGTCAGGGTTCATATCAGGAAGGAGAGAGGGATATTTCTGCAAGAAATAACTTCACCACTCAGGAAAGAGTGGTCCCAAAGGGACCACCAAAGCTTCCCTTGGGCTTATACTCAGGAATGACACTATGTGTCAGGTGCTGCATTCATTCACCTCTGGGCAGATGACACAAAGTCAGATATGGCTTCTTCACTCAGGATATTTAAGTTCAAATGTATATACACAAGGTAATAAGATGCCATGATCCTAAGGAAGAGATAAGCATTGAACATTCAAAGAAGCAGATATAGGAAACACATGGCAGAGACAGCTAGTGCTCCCCAAATTTTCCCTGTACCTCACTGAACTTAACAGCCTCCCTGGCAGTTAAGTCAGGATCTTGGGGTTAGTTGGGTCTGTGGAGTGTGAGAAAAAGCATAGACACCATGTGTTCTCGATGATGCAATTGCAAAATGGCAAACTCCTCTCAGCCTGGGCCTGCAAGAACTGTGCAAAGCAGCTTTCCTACCTTCCTGCAACTGGCATGTGAGACACAGCATAAGAACTCCACCTTCGTTAGTGAAGCTACTGCAGCTTCAGTGTTAACTCGCTCCTACAGAAGGTCACAGACAATCTAGACTGCAACAAAGAACATTATTTAGCCCCAGAGTATAAGGAAGAGTTTCTATAATTTAATGTCTAATATATCTGGGTTCGGGTATTTGTTGAAAAGAGAGAAGGGGAGGAAAAGTGGTCCAGGCAGAAGGGAAAGAATAAGAGAAATTTATTCTTATTGGGGTCAAGAGAAAGAGCACTGTATTTGGGAATATGTAAGTTACTCAATATGGCTGTTGCAGAGTTTGTGAGTAGGGGAATAATGATAAAGGAGGCTAGATAGAGCTTTGCAGTTCCTCATAAGGGAACTTGGACAGAAAGTCACCCAAGCAAATCTGTTTACATCATGCTCATTAATCTCTGGGAAAGTAGACTCTGCTCTCGTGAAGAGGTCAGGCAAAGTTACCTGGCAAAGGATGGGATTTATAATCTTATTGTGAAGATTGGAAACAGTAGTCTAGTCTATCACAGCCAGTCAGAGAATTAAATTTATGGTCCAGGCAATAGAAATCCCTTGAAGTTTTTGAGCATCAGAGTGGCAACCAGAGTAAACATTTTAGCAGGGCAGAGATTAGAGCTCAGAAGACTTGGGAAGCTGGTGCAACAGGTCAGGCGAATGGTAATAGAACTAACTCTAAGGTAACAATGGTAACTGAGGGGAACAAAGAGCTAGGGGATTGTCTGAAGGGTGAACTAAGAGGACTTTAATGAGCTATTGGAAATGATGGTGATGACAAACAGAAAAGCTAGAGGACAAGTCCAAAATGATTCTCTTGCCTCAGATTTGAGTAAGCAGAAATCCTGGGAGACATTGCTCATTTAAAGGAGTGAAGCAACTTGAGAAGATAAGAGAAGAACAGAGTGTCGTGTGTGATGTGGGGCCTTATGGTATAATTGATGTAAAAGTACTATAGCCAAGCAGAACTGTCTGGAAGTTGGAAAGGTCTGATTAACAACTGGGAGAAAGGCCAGATCTGAATATGCTGAATTGAGGGCCAGCCTCATGAAGGAGTAGCTGAGATTCTCCAGGAAGTGAGCATAAGGAGAAAGAACCTAATTTCGTAGGAAGGGGAAATGGGGAAGGAGTGGGTGATCACACATTGTGAGACAAGGATAGTGACACACTGCGTTAGAAAATAACTCTGTACACCACAGTACCTAGGAAGCAAACTTCTCAATATAATTATCTTAGATATGCCTTTGTCCACATTAAAATTACCTTGGAACTTTAAAAACAGATTGCATTTCTGCTGCTTTGTGGAACATGATCTAGACAATGAGAGTATGTAAAGATATGAATTTATGGCTGTTCAAAAGCTAGAAGAGAAATGCAGCAGCTGGAGTATTAATGAAAGCATAATCTTTTATGTGTGGAAATAAGCAACATACATTTACTGTGATGGGCAACCCCTCTGAACCTTCACTGCAGCAAAGTGAAAAATCTGAGCTGAGGAACTTTTCCAGCCAAAAGGGAGAAACGTGATGAATTCTTTTAATTTTCTTTAAACTCAAATATTCCCTTGCATATGCCAGTATCACAAGAGGGAAATAGAATTGGCTGTGTATTGGCATTGCACACTTCTTTTCAAATTAAATGAAACCACTTAATATATTAGATAATCATCAAATCATTTATTTATGACTATGTTAGATGTGATGTCAGATCTGATATATGTAATAGAATCTTAATTGAACCATGGAAATGTACCAATAAGACAACATTTAGCCACATATGAGAAATTCAGGCTGTAGCTGACAAAAGGCTTTTGTTCACATGGTCTTTGACTCTCACACAATGCCTATTAAATAGTCCGGGATGTGTTCTTACCCAATTTACAGCTGAGAAAACAAAGCATAAAACAGATTAAATAACTTGCCCAAGATTGTTCAGTCTAAAAGTCAAACTACCTTATTTAAACCCATGTTTACTGTATCAAGACAATTTCTACACACAAAAAAGAGTCTCCCTACCTCTTCTTACCTCCTGCCCTGCCCCCCACAAAGACCTCTGTTGGCCATTTATTGCTTACCAGATAAAATCTAGTATCTTTTGCAGAGCAAACAAGAGACTTTGTAATCAGTCCTTCATTTACCATTCTGGTATCAGCTTCCCTCACCACTTTCTCACTCGCCTCATCACACCCACTCCCACTCCCACTCCCCACCAGGGGACACGGAGCTTCCACAGCCTCCCTGGGCATGCTGAGAGAGTAGTTCTCTCCCAGAATCTCTACATGTTCATCATCAATCCAGAATCTCTCCACACCTCACAATTCAGAATTTTTACAGAGGTTTCATCATGTAGGTATGAATTCCATTTTCAGCCCTTTTGCCTTCTCAAGAGAATCAGGGCAGTGCTAAAAATCCCAAGCTTCTGCTCATGGCTTGGACTTTCTGGTAACTAGTCTTCAGCCAGAAGCCATCCACGAGCCCTCCCAGAGACACCTCATTAGAACAAATGACATTCCTATCACCCAGGAAATTAGAAAGGTTTCAGGAGTTCTGTGTCAGGAAACAAGGTCAAAGACCAAATATTAGAACAAAAGATGTTCCTAGTGCCACTATCATTTGGGAAATTGCAAGAGTTTCAGGAGTTCTGTGGCAGGAAATGGGGGCAGGGGCCAGTGCAGATTTTCCATTATCTTAGACTGCCTTAACCTCCTTACAAGGTCATTCCAACATCTGAATTTACTTGGTATTGGTGTCAGTTGTCTTTTCTCAATCAAGCTGCGATTTTCTTGCTTCCTGATTATGGGTAATTTTTGGTTGTATCCTGGACATCTTGTCTATTATGTTAAGAGACTCTGGATCTTAACATAAAAAAAAAAAGAAAAGAAAAGAGAGAGAGACTCAGGATCTTATTTAATTTTTTTTATTTCAGCAGACAGTCACCCTGTGCTAGGTTAGCACAAAGGTATCAGCCTATTTTTGTGAGTTTTAGTTTCAATGACAGTTCAAATTTCAGAGGCTTTGTGGTTATATTTTGGTCTGCTTGGTCTATGTGATAACAATGGGACTGTCTAAGGGAGCGAAAGGAGGTTACCAGGTGTTTCTTGATGGGAGAGGGTGAAGTAGGATCCCTTACTGATGTCCACCAGCTTCCCAGTGTCTCCAAGCAAGAGTAGTCTTGGGTCCTATGGAACAAAGGCTGTCTGGACTAAGCTACTCTCTATAACTGGGTTCCTTTTTCTGGTTCTGCCAGCTCATCTGCCTTGTTGGGGTCAGGAGGAAAGTGCATGCAAGTACAGGGAGGTTCCTGGATAGGGCAGCTTGCTATGCTGGATCTCCCTTTCCAGTTCACCATCTTTCTTCTATCTCTTGGTGAAAGGGGGGAGCCCCAGTCTTGGTTCAGAAGGAGAAGGGGCTTCTTGTTTGGGGCAGAGCTTTTAATCTATCCCTTTTACGGTACCAGGCTCGCCTGATGTTGTTAGAGGGGTTTAATCCAGGGGGGAAGCCTTCCTGCGCTGTCTTTTGTTGCTATATCAGGAGTTAGGAAAAGCCGGGTTGGTGGGAGGAGACAAAACATGTCCCACTATATTGCTCTTCAAAACCTAGGGTCCCATACAAGCTCACCTTCTTCTTACCACCTAACAGAGTTTTTGTCCAGTTGTCTCTTGCACCATTTCTAAGGTTTGTAGTTGTACTTAATAGAGAGCAGCACAGATAATGTGTCTATGACATTTTGTTTGGATCAAAAGTCAATCCATTCTACTTTAACGTACCAATGTCAGGATTTTTGTTAGTGTAATATCATATTTCAGACATAGGTCAGTAACTTTCTTTACATTTCTTGGTCCTCTCTCCAGTCCTTATCTCCTTTCATCTCCTGACTTCTTACTCCCATCTCCAATATTCTCAAACTTGCCAGCTCCTTTATATCACTATGCTCATGCAACTCTCCTGCTGCTTCCATCTTCTCTCAAATTTCTAATAATTTTAACATCCACACTAATCATTATCATCATCATTACTGTCATCACCATCATCATCATCACCACTACCATCATCATCAAGATTAAAAATAAAGTTGGGGGAAGGAAACTTAAAAAGTTTTCACTCATCTCCACTAAGGCTCAGGGAAGATTAGACCAAATATAGAGACAACTCCTAAGGTGAGTCAGGGGAGAAATCAAAAGAGCTGAGGACTGAAGGTGAAGAATACTGAGTGCCAATATGGCTAATATTTTATATCAGAAATATATGTGCTTGTATAACATTATGATTTTTAAAAATTTACATTTAACTGCATTTCAAAATGTTTATAAATTTTGGGGTTGAAATATATTTAATATATGTTTCACTCATTTACTAAATTGGTGGATTATAAACCATTTAAAATAAAATATTAAGATTAGCACTTATATTTTAGCATTATGTGGAATAAGTAGTAAAATGCAGGTAATGATACCTTGTACTGCGATGGAATCACTAATCATACATCACATTGTTCTTTGAATATGTTGAGCATCTGGATATATTAATATTCATTTATTTCTAATCTTTTAACAGAGTACACTCCTTTGCTGCACATTGAGCAAGACAAGAACACTCCTTGATCATTTAGAAACTACAGAAACTTGGACAAGACAGGAAATACCAGCTCTCATCAAAGTTTGACATGCCTCATGGCTGCTTGTTCACCATGGCAATCAGTACATCATCTTTTCACATTGTAAATATATTACTGTGAAACCCTACATGTTCACAACAAAACCTAAGATACAAGTTAATGAAAACACAGGAGCTTTGGAGCTGTTGAGTGGGTAACCAATAGGTGTCATAAAGTGCCACATTGCACAATAGAAAGTGGTCAGGCCTATTACATAGAACAAAGATTTCAAACCATTTCCAAATGTACTTACAAAAAATGGATACTATAATTTCAGTAGATGGATATTATAACTATGGCCATCTGAGACTTTTTTTTACCATGAAATACTCAGTAAATAGACCATTTTATTTTTGAATTACTTGAGAAAAGGCGAATGCTGAAAGAATGTTTCAGGGTTTCCATTTACCATACCTGGAGACAATGACTAAATCATAGTGATAATAACAGAAAGTAATTCCCTTAATATGGGGTATACATACCCCATATTGCTCATTCCAGCTACACTCTGTCTTCTGCTTCCACAGGAAACAAATTAGCAGGAGATAAATGGCTACCATTACACCCATCCCAAGTGAGGCATGCATCTACCATCCTTCCTTTTTTCCCCAGAATTGTCTTTAGAGCACCTTGCTGGAAAACTACATCTCTGGCTTTTTAAGGCCCACAGCTGATGCAGAAGAGAGGCACTATCCTTCTCCCGTTCTTCAGAGTTTTACCTGGTTACTCTAGCTACCAAGAAAAGCACCCTCTCTCCTCCAACTCCTAGAGAATTACTATCATAGAGTCAAGGAATCACCAGCTGGGACAGGATTCTAACTTTTAACCTGTCCTCAGATGCTTAAATTCATTCATTTATCTACTTATTCATTCGATAAGCATCTGTCAAGCCTTACTTCGTTGCCAGGCACTATTCTAGACACGAATATGCAACAGTTGGGGAGACATACTCGTTCCATGCCCGTAAGGAGCTTGTCTGCTCATCTTCTCTGGAGCTGAAATCTGTCCACTACTTACAGTTACACATAAGGAGTACAGTTGTCTCCCTCTGTCAAATGACAGCTCTTAAACAGCTCATGAGGGTGACTTTGTCCCTTCTCGCTCTCTCTCTCTAGCCTAAATGTTTCCAAGTCTACTGAACCACTGCACTGTATTTTTAATATCTATCTACATGTCTGTCTCCCCACCTAAACTGTGAGCTTCTAAAAGCTAAAGTTCACATAGTATCTCTGTTTATCGAGCACAGGTTTTCTCAACCTCAACGTTACTGACCACATAATTATTTATTTTTATTGTGGCTTACTGTGCCATGCACTGGAGGATGTATAGCAGCATCCCTGGCTTCTGCTCACTGGCTGCCAGTAGCAATCCCCTTCCAGTCATGACAACTGAAAATGTTTCCAGACACTGCTGAAACTCCCTAGAGACAAGTCACCTCCCATTGAAGTGACCACGTTTCTAGCACTAGATCTTGCAATGGACCACACATTAATATACAAGTCACATTTATAATTTACCATTTGCAAAAAAATTCAAATACATTGTCTCACTGGTGCTCATGATAGTTTTGAATTATGTTCTCATGCCCATTTTGTCTTTGAGATTCAAACATGGGTAGTTTGAATCCAGAGCCAGCACCCTGAACCTAGCTGTGTTATGATGGGACTCACTCAATATTCCTGAGCCTCAATTTCCTCATCTGTAAATTGGAAGAAAATAGACACACTTTATCTCAAAGCATTGTGTGAGGATTAAAGGAGATGGACCTGGCACATTAGGGCTCAAAAAAGTCAGTTCACATTATTACTCCTATCAAATACAGATATGGGGGTTTGCCAGGTTGAATGTTCCACTAGGTTCTGAGGGAAAAACTTAACAAGAAAGAGTACACCTCTTTGTGAAAAGTCAAAAGGTATTATGATTTAGGCTTAGTACCACAGGACGGTCATCTTTCCCACCACATAAAAACAGCTTGTCTGTGATGTTGGCAAATTAGGCTGCAGACTAAGAAAAACAAAGATGAGTAAAAAGATCAAAGAGGAACAAAGAAATGAAGAGAGCCAGAGAGAAAGGATGATTGATATTGAATCAAGTCCTGGTTCCAGCTGTGCAAGAAGTAGTTATGCCCTTGGACTTCCTAATACTTGAACTGAAAAACTCCCTTGTATGTTTAAGAGAGGTAAAGATGAGTTTCTATCTGTCATTTGAAAGAAGCTTGACTAAGACAGCTTGTACCCAAAGAACATTATTACCCTATAATCATTAAACCATCACAGAGGTCCTAAATTGTTTAATGTAGTCCCAAATCAACAAATGTTTGGTGGGGGGTAAAAATATACTCTGATTTTCCCCAGAGAGTCTTCGTTTGATTCTGTTTTTCTGAAATGTATAATGGACAAAGGTGTCCCAGTTCACATAATGATTTGTATGGCTGCACTATTTAATTAGCACTTACTATATAAAAACATTTTCTAGGTCCTCTGATGGTATGCTGAGATGAAGTCTTCTCTAACCTTCATGTATTTCCCTAGGGGATAGATAGGTAACTTAAGAGATGATATATTGAGGTATAAACAAAGCTCTCTGAGACCAAGTTGAAGGATTTAAAAAAAGGAATTTCAATGTCTGACTCATGCCAATTTTGTCTCCCAGTGTAGTGATTTATGCATATTGTACAGGCACACTCATATACTTGCACACACATCTCAATTCTAATTCTCTCCTGATCAAAAGGAATAACAGATAGAAAGATACAAATCAACGTGAATCCATGGAAACTCTGATCAAAGAAAACAGTCAACTCCAGCAGTGAAAAAAGAGTCATCACACCACTGGCACCTCAAGTGCAGTCTCTGATTTGTGGCCACACTTCTCACTTAGTGTTTGCAGACTGGAATTTTAGTTTCAACCAGAAAGAAGCTGGGTTGAAGATTAAAACCAGAGAGTTACTTAAAAGTAGCAGAGAAAACTAATCTTCACTATACAACCATTCAGCCAGAAGGTAAATTTGGGACTAGCAAGTCTTCTGAAAATATACTAATGTTTTCTTCTCAGGCTATAATTTCCTTGCTTTCCAATATTCTGGCTTTTGTTACACCTCTGTGGTATCCATTATTAAGATCATGTTTCCTCCACTGACTACTGTTTTAAGTCAGTGATACTACAGCTTTCTAATTTACCATTTCTCAGTTTGCAAGAAGAGAAAATTGTCTTAGTCAGGCAAATATCTCAAGACACAGATTAACAAACTAAGGTATTGATCAAATGTATATGCTTACTGTGGGAACAAGCACATCTGAACACTGAAAGAAAATTTGTTCTCAAGTGTTCTCCATCACCCTAGCTCACTATTGCAGGGTAGCAGAATGAAATGCCATAATAAAAATAAAAATGTTTACAGAATTTTAGAGTTGCAAAGTGCTTTTTTCACGTCTATAATTTGATTTATTTCTCTTGCTGTGTTGGGATATTTTCAGGTGAGAGAACAGTGGCTCAGAGAAGTTAAAGAACTCGACCCAAGTTATAAGCTAGAAAGTGGTAGAGTTGGGACTCTGATTCAAGACCCACTGACCCTACATTCCATGATCTTTCCATTATATCCATTTTCATTTTGAGCCTTTATTTTGAGAGAGCAAGTGGTGTCTCCCCCTCCTCACCCAGTGAATTTCACAGGTCAAGATAGGTAACAGTGGGGGAAAGAATTTTGAGACAGTAACACATCAATAGCCACTACAACCCTATGTAACTAGGAGAAATCATATTCTATGTTTGTCCATTATATTCCCCACCTACGTCCTCTCCCTCAGACCAGTTATCACACTCCTATGCATTATTTCTACACCCATAAGTGTCTACATGAAAAGCAACTTAAGACTTATATGCAAGTCCTCACCTCATTCTTACGCATTCATGAACCAATTTTGCATGAAAATATAATATTGCAGTAGAAGAATTTATATCTATTTAGCACTTGGCAGGTAACTGTTGTTCAACAATGATTAGAAGAAGCAGACACCTTAATTCTGGATCTCTGACACAATGTTCACTCTACTCTCTGCCAAATGCCTCTCTCAGGGAGACACCACACCATGTATTACATGGCCAAAGGGCATTTCTTCCTCTGCCTTCATTGTGAATCTGTATTAACTGCAGAACTTTCCTTCATGAAGTCTAATCTACTAATAGTCAAGATATGTCTTCACAGAATTGGTCAGAACATGATGCAGATAGATTCAATACAAAGAACTGCACAAGAAAATAAGAATTATGATATGCGTGCCTTCACACTTCTGTCTCCATCTTTAGATATGAAATATAGGCCAATAAGTGAGCAAGGAGAAAGAGGCTCCCCCAGGAGAAATGGAACACAAATTATCTCACCTGTAGCACAGCATGGGACAAAGAGGCAGCCACCATACAGGTGGGTAAAAATAAATAAACTAAAATTTTAATTTATTCATTAAAGTCTAATTGTAGACCAAGTGTCAGTCTGTGATACCCAGGGACCCCAGACACAAGTGGAATCCACACACACTCACCAGCTATTTTCCACAGCCCTCAACTGGAGGCTCATAAGAAATACTGGGGATAGAAAAGGGTGCCAGAGGAACTCCCCCTTGGTACAGGGCCTGATCACAGGATACTTGGAGAAAGGAACAAAGCCCTTTCTACTTCCCCAGACCTCTCTTTCCTACAAAGCAAAAAACCTTCAGCTGCTGGAAGAGGGACAACAAATACTGTGGCTGACAGGCAAAGAACAATTGCAAAAGGGGGCAAGTAGATGAAACCTCTACCCCTAGGGAAGGCCTGAAAATGGTCCTAGGCCAAAAGAACTAGACTAAGCAGATGTCTGAATTGACTGAAGATGAGGCAGGAAATTTCTACCTAAGACCAGCCACTGATACAAGAGTCTGTATCTCCTGAGGAAGAAGAGAGGAATGAGAAGAAAGCATTGCTCCTAACATCCAGGAGCACAGGGAATGTATGAACCGGAGGCTGAACCAAGACCACAGAGAACCCTTCTTACCTCTGCCTGAGGCTAAGAGTGAGGAAGTCACAGCAGCAATCTATGTTAGAGGAAGGGCAAGGGTCTAGAGATGCCAACTGTGCCACAAGTGTGGAGGAAGAGATGAAAGCTGAGGGTGGGTATATAAAATACATATCAACGGGTCCATACTGATAGAAATCAGTGGCTGAATACATAAATAAATAAATGGGGGAGAAGAGACTGATCTCCATGCAGAACTCTAAATAATGTATGTAGATCTTCTACCCTCAAACAAGTGGGCATAACTCCCCGCACCTTAAGTGTGGGCTGCACATGGGAACTTTCTTGAAGAGAATATGAAAATGGGGGAAATGAGAGTAAATTTATAGCATTAAGATCTTGCAAATGCTACCTCAGCTATATCATGACTCATATGACCATCATATTAACCAAGGTCCATACTGACAGTGATAAGTCATATTAATAATAGTAGGTACTCTTTGTTGGTGTGACATGATGAGAATGGCAGTGTACCTCTGTGCTGTTCCTCCACAGAATCTGAAAACCCAGTCTAATTATATAAAAAACAACAGAGAAATCTCAATTGTGGGACATTCTACAAAGTAACTGACCAATAGTCCTCCTAATTGCCAATGTCATGAAAATCAGGAAAAGTCTAAAGTGTCACACCAAAAGGAACCTAAAGAGATATGTCAATCAAATATAATGAGGTATTCTGGACAGGATCCTAGAACATAAAAGAACATTAGGTAAAAACTAAGGAAATTAGTTCATAATAATAATGTGATTATTACTGCTCCATTAATTTTAATAAATGCACCATATAGATATAATAATTATATCTAATTTTGTATTTTACATGCAATTTTGTAAGCAAATAATAATAATGTATTAACATTGTACCAAAATGTACCAAACTAATGTAAGATGTTAATAATAAGGGAAGTTAAAGGTGGAGTATATGGGAACTTTCTGTACTATTTTTGCATTTCAGTTATTTATCTAAAATTGTCATAAAATTGAAAGTTAAGTAAAAATAAAGGCCTTCTCAGGATAACAAATGAAGAGACATTTTTATTGCCAGCGAACATGTGCCCTAAGAAATTGCAAAAGACATTCTTTGGGCAGACGTAACATGATGCCAAATGGGAAATTGCATTTATATAAAGAAATGAAAAAAACTGGAAATGATCTGAATAAAAGTAAACATAATTTTTCTTACTTTAAATTGCTCTTAAGGAAAATTCACCATCTAAAGCAACCTTCACAGCATCGTTCTGCAGTACTACGCGGAACAGTAAGTATATGACGACAACGGCACAGAAGATAGGAGGGTGCAATTGGAAGGACACTGTCTTAAGATTCCTGCACTGTGCATGTTCTCATAATATTACTTGATGATAGACTGTCATATGTTTAAAATGTGAATAGTGAAAAAGATTAAGTAAGCTACAAAATTACAGTTCCTGCCACAAAATTAACTCAATTCAAAGAATAATGCATGAAATATTCAGAAAAGCAAATGAGGAAAGACCAAGACAGAAAGGAAATAAACAGTAGTCATCTTATTTGGTTTGGGGGTTTTCTCTTATGACTAAAGAGATAATAATGTTTAGAATCAATAACCCCCCCCCAAAAAAAAGTAACAATATAGTAATTTTACCCATAAAGCTTCAGACTATGATTTTGCTTAATGCCTTTTTGGCTTATGCCTTGTTTGGGACAGCATGAATTAAGGGTTTAAGATGTGGTACACACTTTTACAAGAGTTCAAAACTCTGGGACTTTATTAAAAATATAGGAAAAATGAGGAAGGCAGTATTTAAGGAGTATGAAAAAAGCATTAGCTGACCAGACCTGGTTTGACTTGGCCTCTGGACAACATTTGACTTTACAGAACTCTCAACTGCTCATGTGTATGCTGGGGCTACTACACACTCCCTACTTTATAGGGTGAAATGAAGGTACACAGTAGATCATCAATAAATGTTAGCTGCCTTCTCTAAGAGAAAGATGCAGAAGAAAGACAGGAATATTTTACTAAACTCGAAAATAAGTAATAGAGAAGACAGCACAGGCGTTGCCCAAGCAGACTGCTATCACAACATGCAGAATGGATGTGACCTTGAAACACTTCACTAGGACTTTGCCAGGTCGGACTGGGTGAGTATCAGCTATGCTTGAAACCACAAGTTACTTTGATTTCTAATGTTGGCCCAGTTATACTGTCATAATTACCATGGGCTACTGCAAACAAAATTGCTTATGTTTTTTATTTGTTTCTATAATAAACAAAGCAAACACCATTACAGAACTTATCCCTTTAAAAAAGGTTGAGTTGTAGGTATTTGGCAATAAATGAACTGTGGTTTTATATATTATGCAAATATCACATCATATTATGCAAATATTTTTTTATTTCTTTTCTAAGTAGAAGCCCACGGTAGCATGTAGGCCTATCTCTAAATTTTATCACTAGTTTTCTCTTTTACAAAGTTTCTTCTCCTCCTCCTTCTTTTTCCTCTCCTCTTTTTTTCTTTTTTGTTGTTTTTTTATCTCCTCAAGACTTTAAACTTTGACTTATATGGTAGGTTTACCAGCTATTTATTCTAAGTTTTGTCTGTTTGATTTTTTCTTTGCTTGATTTCATTTTGTCCAATTAAAAATTACTACAGCTAAACTAGATACACAGTGCCAAACTACAAGGGTAAGCAGATAAATATAAATATTGGGTCTTGAAGAATTCCTGGTAGTGCAGACAGATCATGTGAACAACTAAAATGGTTGTCATTCAGAATTAGACACTGAAATAAATACAGGGTCTGGCACAAATAATTCCCTTTTTAATCACAAAATCTTTTATTACAAAATCATAAGCATGTAATTCTGTAACACAACAATATCACACCATATGATATTTTAGGTAAAATGTTCAAATTAAAACTATAAATTATTGCAGCCATATTATTACCCTACCAACCACACTCAAGCAGGCATTACTTCTGCTGGACCCTGAAAATACGCCTGTATACATGAGATGGCAGCATGGCTGTGAAAAGAGAAGCCAGAGAGAGACAGCAGGGGAACCAGGTGGATGAAATGAAAAGTCAATGAGGAGATCAGAGAGGTTTTGTAGAGCAGTAGAGAGCTCTCTACCAAGAGGCTTCCCTGAGTGGATACACCATAATTCAGGGTCTGAGCCTCAGCCCAGCCAAAGACCCAGAGCTGCTCACCATGGGGAAGCTGGCTTATGCCAATCACATGTAAAGGGACTGAAGCACATGGACAATGAGCCAGTTTGCTATTTTCCATTGGAGTTTCCCCTGTTCTAATCACTAGAAACCTTAGCCTCCCATTTAGGTACCTCTCCTCTCAGTTCAGAAGCCTGAGAATCAAAAGGTCACCATGTCACAGACTGAAAGTTAATGTTAAGAGCCCACAGAACTTGGCAATTGCTGGATGGCATGTCCAACCTGCCCCAGCAATCACAAAAATCACTTTGGACCCAGTCCAAGGCGGAAATGGAAACTCAACAAAAACAGCAAACAGGAGTGTGTTGTTTCCCTTTAGAACACACATAATTTTTTTCTTAATCCATCTTAATTTCTTGCCTCCTACAGCACCTGTGGTGTTAACTAATGCTCCAAATGCCTGAATTTTTCTCTCACTGAGGACCCATCAGTAGCTGATTGCATCACCATCCCATCCACTCATTTGGGAGCAATTGGGGGGATACTTCTATTTATATAAATGGACTAGACAGTGTATAAGCACCTGGCCATTTTAAATAACTTCCATGGAAAGTGTAACTCTGGACTAAACAAAGAATCTGTTGATGTCATCAGGGTCAAGGCTGACAAATCCCCATGTCCCCTCCTCATCAAAGCACTAGTACCTAATCTGCCCTCTGGCCACATTCCGAAGACCATATAGTGAATCAACTGACACTATGCATCAAATATCAAATAAGGCCAATATTGTTACAGGGTGCAGCCAAGAGGGGGGACCCCAAATGGACATTTGAAATGGGGTCCAGAACTCAAGGTGTCCAGGAGATTCTAAGATGTCTTTACCCCTTCCCCCCACAGGTGTGAGTTGGGGGAAGGGGCACACAGAGCAAGAACATGCAGGGCAGCTTTGCAGCTAATCCATGGCATGGTCATTTAACATACCCATAGCCTTAGGCTGGTTACTTGAATATGCTAAATAGCTATGGCCATGCTCTAGGCCAGGGGGATGGAAAGGGACCCCCCCCCAAGATGTGACTGGGGGGCAGGTCCCCTGAGTTACAGCGCCTGCGTGGGAGCTCGGAGATTGGCTCCATGACATGAGGTGACACTTGCCCAGATCCATGATGGTGACCAGAAAAGCTAGAAAGGACAGCAGATTGAGGGCAAGTGTGGCCGAGTGTAGGAGGATTCGGAAATGGGGCTGCAGAGGAAGATTGGCGTGGGGATTTAAACCCAGACACGGCAGCCATAGAGGAGAGAACCATGTGGATTTGGCTGAGTGGGGACTCCCATGGTCCTGGGGGAGAGAGGACCACGTGGCTGGAGCAGTGGAGAGAGGACCACGCAGCTTTGCCAGAGTGGGGACCCCTGCAGCAGTAGTAGGGGGAACCACCACCCAGCTTTGGCAGAGATTCCGGTGACACAGCTGATGGTGCCAAGAACAGAGAGAGGCCTACCAGCCAAGCACAGATTACTGGGAAGAACTAGGGGTTGCCTGAGCCTGGACTTCTATTTCCTCTCCTGGGATACGGTACCCCAGACTGGGCAAAGGGGAAGGAAGGACTGTGCACGTTTGTGGGTGCTTTAAGGGACTTTAAGATTTTGATGAAAACATTAGGTCACTACTTTAAGTTTGTATAGCACTAAATAAACATTTTCTTTCCTTTTCACGAATCTCTGGCATTGAGAGACAGCTTTCCTTTAAGGCAACGGACATGATGGATCTGGGTCTCTTTCAGTAATAGTATTATTGTCCCAGGCCCCCCCTTGTTTCTTCTGTAACAATATTAGGCTGGACTCTGGACTCTGAAGCTTGGTCCCATTTCTGCTGATTGGTAAAGTATTCCCACAGAGATAAGGGTCCCTTTGGTTTAATCATTAGTATCTTCTCGTTTAAGCATTTGGTTTTATTCTCTTTTCTTCTAGCAACACCATAAGTAGAACAGGAACTCATACAGTCTAAAAGGGACATAACTGGTGCAGGCCCCCCATAGATACCACTGAACTGTATGTAGTAAGAGTTCATTTCTGCCACTGGAAGGTGCTGGACACACATCTAGCTCATGGTTTTCTCTGCCAGCTCTACTATCACCATTCCCTACTTCTTACAATCCTCTTCCATCCATATATAGTTGATTATATTTCTACTAACCATATTTCAGTCATTGTTCTATCCTGCTTCCTGAGAAATACAGTCACCATGATGAGACTTTTGCTAACTTCTCAGGCACTTACATATCACCTTTTCATTTGCTCCCTCAGAAGGGTAATTCTATTCATTGAGTATATATTTTATTAGTTTGACTCTCAGAAGCCTGGCACTCCTCACCTTTGACTTCAGGAATAACCACAGGTAGTAGCTTCAACTTAATCTCATGATTTGTATGATTTTGTGCAAATAATTTCACCCGCCTCACTTTGGTTTTCTCAACAATACAATAAGAAAACTAAACTTGATTGTCTCTAATTTTTTCAGCTTTGTTACTCTGCGATTATATGCACTATTTCTTCTTTGTCCATTGTGGGCACTAAACCCCATGGAGAAATGGTACGTAACCACAGTATAATGCCCACATAGTATTAAGAGGAAACAATTCCATATTTGCATAAAAATAAGGAAAATATTAACATATTTACTTATAGCCAAGTCCTGACTACAGGGCTTGTGCCCAGCTGAGGCAAGCACTGACCAGTGTGCCTCAGTTGGTTGGTCATTATCCCACAAAGCAAAAGTTCACCAGTTCAATTCTCAGTTAGGGCACATGCCTGGGTTGTGGGTTTGGTCTGTGGTCGGGATGCATGCGAGGCAACCTATCGATGTCTCTCTCTCATATTAATGTTTCTCTCCATCTCTTTTTCTTTTCCTTCCCCTTTCTCTAAAATAAATAAATAAAATCTTTAAAATATATCTGTTAACCAAAATAAATTTATTTCTTTTGATTAACTCATAAAACTGCTGTCTTACCACAAATCCAATCTAATGCAAGGCACAAAAATATCAAAAATATACCATTCAGTGTGTTCCCTTTAAATACTGCTATTAAAACTGTTACTGTCTTGGAGCATCATTTTTATTGTTCTAAGAGTCACTATTTTTCTTAGAAAAAAAGGCAACATAGCTCTGAAATTTTGTCAATAGCAAAGAAAGTTTCAGTTCACAGAACAACTTTGATTTACAAAACAACTCTGAGCTCTAGATCCAGCTACTTTGTAGATGTGCTCTTGGATGTCCCCTGGTGGCCACTAGAATCAATAAATGTCTCATAAGGCAATTAATGCATCCCCCCACCACCACCTCTTCGGCTCTCCCCTTGGCACAAAGACTGCGACCTGTCTTAGGATCTACCATTATCACATATTGCACCCAGAGGTAAATCAGCTATCATCTGCCTGCATTTATTAGTTTGGAGAGAGAGACTAATGTCAGAAGTTAAGAGAGCATTGCCCAAGATCACAGGACAAGTCGCAGATCAGGACACTGCCCAAGATCATTGGACATGTCAGAAGTTAAGAGATCATTGCCCAAGATCACAGGACAAGTTCCAAGTCAGATCATTTGGAACCTAGTCAGGCAGAGCTGGGACTAGGTTCCAAATGATCTGACAGCCAGAGGTCCCAGAAAGCTTTTTATGAGCTCCTAGCTCTCAGCATACCGAGAAGGCTGTGATTCCTTGTTTTCTTCTTCTATTGTGAACATAGGCAAAACAGTAAAATTATAATTGTAAGAATTGTATAACCTCATTGAACTCATTTGGTTTAAATGCAGAGTGTTATGATTCTTGCTGTTTATTATTCAGAACTAAAACTCCTTCATGTGTTCTGAAAAAAGGAAATGAAACAGCAGAATTAGAATGCATGCGTCCATATAATTATTGTTTACAAGTCTCAGTGAAGCAGCCTGCCAAGAGTTTCCTTTGCCACCAGCCTATATTCTAGATGAAGAGTCATGGCCTCATCAATGCCAGTAGCTTGAATATTCCTGCCAGGTTTTAAGCAAGTCAGTCCATTAAAATACAACTAAGTGAGAATGTGTCAAACACTAGAACCTCTAAAAATGCAAACGGAGGGATGATGCTGAGGTCATTTGAAACAATTGCCTCAATGCTGAGCATCTTCTCATGGAAGATGATTCAACTCCTAGGACGGCTGAAGTCTTGAGTCAGGATTATTTGCTCCTAGAAATATTTTCCTGACCATCATAAATCATGGCCAAATAATCCCTAACTGACAAATAGAGACATAAACAAAAGAGACTGAGAAGAGAAGGTGTGGGGTCACCAAAACGTCCTTCTAAGTCTTGCCTAACATGGAACAATATCCCCTTTACCTTTGGGTCCAAAAATTAAATTTTAGCACCCATTCTTTCTTTCAAATCATCAGGTTACAAACAGGTTCCTTTTTGCCCATTCATTCCAACTAAATACATAACAATCTTGAACATTTCCAAGAATTTGATGTTTTTGCCAATAATAAAATTAGACAAGGACCACAGTAACAAGGGATCAGAAACTGAAAAGTTGATCAGGTAGTCAAAAAATCTAAATACATGTCTCACCAAAGAAGATATACAATGGCAAGTGAGCATATGAGAATATGTCCAATATCATTTTTAAACAGGAAATTGTTAATTGAACAATGGTGAGCTACCACTATTAGAAGAGCTACAATATTTTTTTTTTATAAAATGACAATATCCATTGTTGACAAGGATGTAACAGCAACAGGAACTTTCATTCATTTGCATTTTTGATGGGAATACAAAATGGTACAGCCACTTTGGAAGACAGTCTAGCAGTGTCTTACAAAGCTAAACAGTCTTACCATACAATCCAGCAACTGCACTACTAGGTATTTACCCAGCTGATGTGAATACTTATCTCTAGACAAAAACCTGACTATGAGTCTTCACAGTATCATTATTTATAATTGCAAACAACTGAAAGCAACCAAGGTGTCTTTCAATCATTAAACAGATTTTAAAAAAAAAAACCTGTGGTATATCCATATAACAATATTATTCAACAATAAAAATAAATGAGCTATCAAACCATGGAAAGACATAGATGAATCTTAATGCATATTGCTAAGTGAAAGAAGCTACTATAAAAATGCTCTACACTGTATGATTACAATTATGTGACATTTTGGAAAAATCAAAGGCATAGCAATGATTTGAAAAAATCACTGGCAGGAGTTCAGGAGGTGGGGAGGAGGGTGGAATAGGTGAAATACAGGGGATTTTTTAGGATGGTGAAAGTATTCTGTATGATACCCTAATGGTTGGCATATGACCCTCTGTATTCGTCAAAACCATAGACTGATAGAGCATATAAACAGTGGACCTTAATGTGTATAAATTATTTTTAGTATATGTACTGTCAAAGCAAGCACTTTATACAATTTTATAAAATCATTTAAGAGCTGGAGACTCCAGGAAGGAATGCAGAATGTGACAAACAATCTAAGTGCATTACAAATGTGGAAACATCCTAGGGATCAGGGAGGAAGTGCCACTCTAACTTTGCAGATGTGTTGAGTCTGTAAGATTAAAGGCAAAATAAATTGTACATAAGCCCTGTACTCCCATTGGTAAAGTTCTTTTCCAGAAGTAAAGGTTAATAATTCAGATGTTGCTATCCCTGTACACTGGAATTAAGCAATCAAATTGTTACAGGGTGCAGCCAAGAGGGGCGGAACCCCAAATGGACATTTGAAATGGGGCCCAGAACTCAAGGTGTCCAGAAATTCTAAGATGTTTTTTTTTACCTCTTC
>PVIA01000872.1:170350-218588 GCA_004024845.1 Tonatia bakeri
GGGGCACACAGAGCAAGAACATGCAGGGCAGCTTTGCAGCTAATCCATGGCATGGTCATTTAACATACCTATAGCCTTGGGCTGGTTGCTTGAATATGCTAAATAGCTATGGCCATGCTCTGGGCTAGGGGGATGGAAAGGGACACCTCCCCGAGACATGACTGGGAGCAGGTCCCCTGAGTTACAGCGCTTGCGTGGGGGCTCGGAGGAGATTGGTTCCAGGACATGGGGTGACACTTGCCCAGACCCATGATGGTGACAGAAAAGCTGGAAAGGACAGCAGATTAAGGGCAAGTGTGGCCGAGTGTAGGAGGAGTCGGAAATAGGGCTGCAGAGGAAGTTTGGCGCGGGGATTTAAACCCAGACACGGCAGCCATAGGGGGGAGAACCACACTGCTTTGGCAGAGTAGAGGGCACCCGCAGCCCTGTGAGAGAGAATTCACCATGTGGATTTAGCAGAAAATCGCCACTCGGCCAAAGCCGAGTGGCAACCCCGTCTCCCCACAGCTCTGTGGAGAGAACCACGCGGATTTGGCTGAGTGGGGACTCCCGTGGTCCTGGAGGAGAGAGGACCACGTGGCTGGACTGGTGGAGAAAGGACCACATGGCTGGAGCAGTGGAGAGAGGACCACGCACCTTTGCCAGAGTGGGTTCCCTCACAGTACTAGTAGGGGGAACCGTCACCCGGTTTTAGCAGAGATTCCGGCGACACAGCTGATGGTGCTGAGAACCGAGAGAGGCCTACCAGCCAAGCACGGATTACTGGGAAGAACCAGACATTGCCTGAGACTGGACTTCTATTTCCTTTCCTGAGATACGGTACCCCATACTGGGCAAGGGGGAAGGAAGGACTGTGTGCACTTGTGGGTGTTTTAAGGGACTTTAAGATTTTGATAAAGACATTAGGTCACTGCCTTAGGTTTGTATAGCACTAAATAAACGTTTTCCTTTCCTTTTCACAAATCTCTGGCATTGAGAGATATCTTTCCTTTAAGGCGGCGGACAAGACGGACCCGAATCTCTTTCAGTAATAGTATCACCGTCCCGGGCTCCCCCTTGTTCTGCTCTGTAACAAAGTGAAAGTATGGCAGATGACAGGGGCAGGTTTCTCAGTATTGGAAAGGGAGTTTGCAAACAAATGTGGAGAGAAAGCTAGAATGATCCATGTGGTAATGAATTAGAGCAGGAGAAATCAGCATGAACTCATATGTAGCTTAATAGAGAGAGTTGCATACTGAAATAGTTATAGAATGTGTATATAAACAGGTTAGCATGCATATACATAAGTCCTTGCTCTGACCACTGAGGAGGCCTAGATGCAGCAACACCCAGGAGTAAGAAGCACTCCTAGCATCCAGGTTTCTCATACCATTCTCCAAAGAAAAGAACCATGGCTCACTGGAGAAATGGCTAATTTTAGGACTGGGGCAGGAAGTAAATGAAGTCATCCTACAGCAGTGTCTGGTAGTGGAAAAAGTAAGAAAGTGCTTTAAAAAATACATTAATGAGGAAAGTCAGAAGGACTCAGGAATCAACTGACAGAGATCCCAATGGGACACTTTAAGCAACAAAATTAAGTAACATCGAATTATAACACAGAACATAGAATAAATATCCATGAGCTCATTATGATGGAAATCAATGGTTGAATACATAAATAAATAACAAACAGGGAAGAAGAGACAGGTCTCCAGGTAGAATTCTAAATAATGTACGAGGATATGGTACCCTCACAGGTTGGAACATAACTCTCCACAGCTTAAGTGTGGGCAGCACCCAGTGACTTTCTCAAAGAGAGCACAGTGTAGAAATAGAGAAAATAGGAGCAACTTTATAGTCTTGAAACCTGACAAATATTACCTCACCCAGGGATCTAAGTCAACATCAGCAGCAATAAATGTTGATAACAGTTACACTACATAGGACGTGATGAAAATGGTACTTCACCTCTGTGGCCTTCCTCCCCAAAATTCAACCCCTCAGTAATTATAAGACAAACATCAGAACAATTTCAGTTGAGAGACATTCTTCAAAATATTTGAACAATATGCCTCCAATTTGTCAATGTCTTTTGAAAACCAGAAAACGTCTAAGAAACTGACATAGCCACGAGGAGCCGAAGGAGACATGGTGAGTAAATGTGTTGTTCTGGAAAGGGTCCTGGGACAGGAAATGGACATTAGTAAACACTAAGGTAATCTGAGTAAGGTATGGACTTGAGTTCATCATAATGCATCGATCCCTTGATCATAACAAATGTACCAAACTAATGTGAGATGTTAATAAGAGGGGAAACTGGGTGTAGAGTGTGTAGGAACATTGTATATTATTCCCCACAAATATTTGGTAAGTCCAAAATTCTCCTAGAATAAAAAGGTTTAAAAAAATGGTGATCAGTTGAAGTGTTTCCTGGAAATGGTGCCACTAGCCCAGCTGATTTAATAACACCAACCAGCTCTCCTAAACCCCAGTCCTCTTTCATTCCTCAGTCTGGTATTTCTGAATTGTCTGCATATCCACCTAAAACACACATACACCAGCAGGACCACTACCACTACCCACTTCCTTCTCTCTTTCCCTTGGAGAAAAGAAAAGATGTGAAATAATGGAAGTACAAAGACATTGAACATGTGTGTTGATTTGGGCAAAGATCTGAAATGAAATACAATTTAATTTAAAAGAAAAAATTCCAAAGACCATATTCCTCTTCTGAGCAGCTCAAGGTTTCACCTAAGAAAACCATCTTAGCTCACTACCAAGTGGATCAGATCAGCTTATAAAAATCAGAAATTTAATTATTGCTTTGTCAGAAGCCAGTTGAAAGTGAATATGGAAAAAAATGGATTCATTAGGATTATTTTGGGCTATGATAGAAAACCTCAAACAACAGGTACTTTAAAAAGGTATGCCTATTTCTCTCAAATGTAAACATAAGAAGTCCAAGAATGAATGGCTGATCCATTACCACCATCAAGAATCTGGATTCCTTTCATCAGTCATTCTCAACAAATGGCACATATTAATGGCCCAACAGGGTTGCTGTAGCTCTAGCCAGCAGGTAGGGAAAAAGGAAAGAAGAAGGACATACTTTCCATAGAACAATAGAAATAGAACATGCTTGTCCTGGAAGCTGAAGTAAATATACACAATATATTCCATTGGCTAATACCAAGTGGTCAGTCACTTCTGCCTTTAAGACAGGGTAGAAAATGCAGTCTTTACTCTTAGTGTCCATGTGCTCAGCTACAAATCATTGGCTCTATTAATTGTGAAGGAAAAACATCTATTGAGGAATAATTAGCAGTCTCTACAGAGAAGGGGACCAGGAAGGTCCACAAAGAAATACCGTTCCTTTTGGCTGACTCAGGCCAGGAGCTTGCAAAATATGTTTCCTCCTCAATGGGCTTCTCAGGCCTCTTCGTTCCTCTTTTCCTGAGCTAATTTTACCCATTATTCTGGCTTCAGCATATATATCAATTCCTCTTGAATGCTTTGATTGACTTTATGACTGTGAAAACCTATTGACAGGTGACTTCTTCCTCTTTTGTGTTCTCATTATGCCTGTATTTTCTATTTATCTTTAGTGGCTGTCACCTGACTAGTGGTCTGTCTCCCCCCACTAAACTGTAAGCTCCTTGAGGACATTAACCATGTCCACTTTATTTATCAGTACAACCACAAGAGCTGGTAAATGGGCACTGAGCAATGACTACTTGGACAACTATGTCAATGAAAGTTTTACTAGCTCTTCCATGGAACTATTAGCTGCTGTAAATGCTTACAGCTGTCTCTATCATTTTGTCTCCCCAGCATCTACCACAATACCTAGAATACAGAGCTGAAAATAATATAGCTGAGTGTGAAATAAATGAGATAATATCAAGACCTCTAGGGGGAGAAACTTCTCAAAAGAGAAGTTTTTAGACTGGGGTTTTTAGAGCTTACCCCCTCCAATTCACTTTGCACAATAGCCATGCGCTCGGGTTACACTGTGTGATGTGAAAATTCATATAAACATAAATTGTATGTAAAAGAAGTCAAGACACTACTGAGGTGTTCAGGAGCAGATGTAAAAATCCTAAGAAAGAGTATTTGTGGTCCTATTTTTGTAATCATGTCAAAGCCATAATCCACACAGCCTAGCTGAGAGTAATACTAAGGTTTTAAAAAATGTTGAACTGAAACATAATTTCAAAATAATGTCAAGGTCTTTATGTGAATTTCTCAAATTCCATTAAAAAATACTTCTAAGTACTGTTTCCTTGTATTGCCTTCCCTTATGTACCATTACTAGTCCTGTACTTTTCTCTGCAAAATATTACAAAAATTCCTGCTCCCAGTCAGAATGATTAACACTTGCTCTTTTGCTTTCCCTGCCTTGTGAAAATGATGCCGATGTAGCCAAGTCACCCCATTCCAGGCCAGAGGGTCACCCAGCTCCCACTACTGCAGTTTAGTCCCATAAGAATTATGGCAAGTACCCTCAATTGGATTACTCATTTTTCTGTTCTGCTATGTTTTAAAACAAAAACCAATCATTAACATGTAAGTATCTACAGTTAAATTTTTCCTTCCTCTTACCAATTAAAGAAGGTAAGACCTTCCCCATTCATTTGGGGTCCTCTCTTGCCCTTTAATTTACTCATGTGCTTATGTCAGTGTGGTCCTTGCCTTGGGTCTGATCCTCTGGGCCTTCCAGGGAGACTGTAAATATCATATTCCCTGAATTTATGCCAAATAAAATCAGAATAGTTTATATTTCCTAACACTAAGCCTGACTTATTTGATTCTAACCAGAATTATTTTATGTACACTAACTGCTGGGATTGTGAAGCTAGGCAAAAGAAAGAACAAAGAAAAAATATATATATATATACATATAGATTTGTAGGCACTTAAGGTAACTATAAACTCATAAAATCCCCACTAGTGAATGGGTATGGAAGGAGAATCTTAAGGTGTCCCTGGTGCAGCCAGGCTTATCTTGTGCTGTTTCCTAGTAACTTGTAGGTCCTAATAGATTTGTCTGTGCCATGAACATCAAACAGGATTGTATAGCCATAGCTGAGTGAGAATTATACAAAAATTTAACTACTTAAATTAGAAACACAGATGAGTACCTCTTTTGAGTCTTTTCAAAATACCTAGTGCAGTACTTTATTGCCCAGTGAACTCTATTAAAATACAGCCCTCCTATATCTGTGGTTCAGCTTTCTGTGGTTTTAGTTATCTGCATTTAACCATATTCTAAAAATATTAAATGGAAAATTCCAGAAATAAACAATTCAGAAGTTTTAAATTGCATATCATTCTGAGTAGCATGATGATTGAGCCATTACGCCTGGGACATGAATCATCATTTTGTCCAGAGTCTCCAAGCTGTGGATCCTCCCTGCCCATTAGTGACTTCAGTTGTCTTGGTTATCAGATTAATTGTCGAGGTGTCACAGTGCTTATGTTCAAGTAACCTTTATTTTACTTAGTAATAACCCAGAGCATAAGAGTAGTGATGCTACCAATTCGGCTATGCCAAAGAGAAGTTTGTAAAGTGTTTCTTTTAAGTGAAAGGGTAAAAGTTCTTCACTGAAAAAGAAAAAGAAAATAATCATATGCTGAGGTTGCTAAGATCTACAGGAAGAATGAATCTTCTATCTGTGAAATTGCCTAATTTATAAATTATACTTTTATATATATACTTACATATATATATATAAGTATATATATATGTAAGTATATATATATATGAGAAAAGATAGTATATAGAATGTTTGGTGCCATCTACAGTTTCAGACATCCACTGGGGATCTCAGAACATACCCCACATGGGTCGGGGGGGAATACTGTAAACTATTCAACAGAAACATTCAACAATCTTCCAAAAGAACCCATACAAACCATTTATATCCATGTAAAAATGATGTCATGCCTCTTTGCCCTACACACACATGCACACATAGGTACATATATACAAAATTTTTTTAAATCAAAATACTAAGTATCTTTCTGTGAAGTTTTTCTTTTTGTCTTAAGGTCTTTTTAAATCTTGTGCCAAGAATAGTTTACCCTTCCAGCATAAAAGTTCCCAATTTTGAACTTTGAGAAGAAAACAAGCCCAACAAGTGCCCACCAAAAAATTGCATGTTAAAATAGAAAACAAATGTATAAACCATTTGCACATAAAATATTAAATTTATTCTTTTCTACAAGTGAGAACGCTCTATTGATTTTCTTAAGTCAAAGCCATCAGGTTAATTAAAGGTTTAATGATGTAATCTAGCTCTCTTTAGATGAACTCTCTTCTATCTTTGAGCCCTTTGTTTTTTGCATTAGAAATGTAAAACCTGCTTCAGCAAGCTTGGGGGCCAATTGGGTTATTGATTTCCCTGAGCCCATTGCTTGGAAATCAGCCTTTTAGATCCATGGCATAATATGTTATGTCTACCTGGGAATTTTTGAGTCTATCCATCATCAGCAATGAAAATCCAGGCATTGTACAGGTATGAAGAGGAAGAATTTGTGAAAGAGAAATGAAAAGAGAATAAATGGCCTTGATTATCCTTTCACATCATTGCTCCCATTTAGGGCAGGGCTCATTCCTTCTTATCTGATAGGAAGCGAGGCTAGTAGAAAAGTTGTGATGCTTCTCCCTCATTGTTCTCATAGCACTGGCTCTCATAAGAGGGAACATGCTTAGTTGTTGTACATACATATCTTGTGAGCTACATTGTGAGCACCTCAATCAAAGGGAGGCTAGATATCCTATTGTTCCAGGTTGGGTTCCCCAGGAAGCAGACTCTGAGATACACATTAGCATGCAGAAAGACTGTTGAGGAAGCACTCCTGAGAACACTACAGAAGGGACAGGGAGGAAGCAGAATCTAAGAAAGGAAACAAGTGGGCTGCAATGCCATTGAGACTGTATCTTATCCAAAGCCTCAGCCAAGCCTACAGGGAACTCTATAGCTGGGATTGCCCTTCAGGGTCAGATCTTCAGACCAATCAGTATATATGGGCTACATGAGAAATGGATGTAACCTTGGGTGAGACAGTTCTCTCTAGCTGAGTCAATTCCTGAAAAGGGTTGACAGTTGAAGGCTGTCAGCCAGGAATATTCACAACACCTAGGAGTTAAGTCCTTCAGTTTTGAAGGGGAAACCCAACATTCACTATGTCATTTTATTTTATTTTGTATATATCCCTGATTACCTATTACTGGGTATAGAAAATGAAGTGTCCAGTGAATATTTGTTTAGATGAATTATTCTTCACCAAGGAGAATGTAGCCAGAGATGGGCCTTGGTATCCTTTAGCCCCAGGCACCCTTCTCCTACAACCTGCATTTTCTCAGGTACTATGGTGCAATGCTTGTAAATGACTTGGGTAATACTGTTTCAAGAATTCTGAGAGGCAATGGAAAGCTCCAAGGATTTTAGTCATCATGAGTAGACTCAGATCTTATGTGATGCTATTCCCTAACAAGTATATCTTTTAAAGTATGTTCGCAACAGGGGAAACTTAGAGAGTCTTTAAGGAGACTCACTTAACCAAAAGCTAAGGGTGGTCACAAGTAAGCAGCATACAATAGTCTTCATGCTTCAACTCCATCTGGGGTGTTTTTATGAAAGGGCTTGCCTGGCCTGAGTGTCCAGTGTTCACCTTCATATGCAAACCCCAGAATGTGTTTGACTCTGAGCCATCCCCAGTGATAAAATGGGGACACTATCAAGAGACTTACCATAAAATAAATCTTCCTTTGGATAAAAGAGAAGCATGGTGAGAGCTCTTGTGATTTTTATGGGCTTATTAAAATAAAGCCTTAAGTATCCACATGGAATAGAGCCAATAATTGTCTACACACGTTGTGCTTGTAATATATGATTTTTGTCTAAAAGTGATATAAAAACAGCTGCAGAATTGTGGTCCAATGCTGGGTAATGACATTCCTTCTATGACTCAAACAATCCTGGAGTATACACCAGAGCACAAAGAGCACAGGGAACATGAAAAATATGAAACTATTAAATATGTGCCTCCCGCTGAGAAATCCAGTTTCTCTGTATTGGGACAATTAATCTTCTATTTGGGGCTTATGGAAGGGCATCTAGGATTAAGTGGTACCTAATCTAGAGAAGGTCTAGGTGAAAAAGTGATCTGAAAGCCCCATGAAATCTCTGTCTGTGGGGTATCTTCAAAGCACTTAATGTCTGACCCTAGGGGAAAAACAGAGTGACCTGGAAAAGTAACATCCATTGCCCAATGCAGAGGTGGAATCAAAGAAGAGAGTATGCCAAGCACTGCTTTGCATGCAGACTCGGGGACATGCATGACCTGGCACCTGCCTGCCTTTTTAGTCATAGCCAAGATGGCTTAATTGCCTACCATAGACTCATATTTGTTTTCCATAATGTAGAGGTATTTCTGGGAAGTAGGTGCTCAGCTATAGACCTCATTTTTTAGCACCCCTTGCATCTAAGAAGGGCCAAAAATATCTCAAACAGAATGTGGGTGGAAGTGATACATATTACTTCAAGCCTGGCCCATAAAAATCTCCCACATAATCCTCCCTAATATTTTTCCATTTATTATAACCATGAATAATGTAATAAGCAAGAAATAAAATGTTCCTGTGTTGAGCCACTGAGACTTTGTGATTGTTTCTTATGGCAGCTAATTGATCCTGACTAATACTCCAAGAAAATAATAATTCAATGAAGAAGAAGTGTTCAGTGTCCAAGGCTTCTGAGGTCAAATAATGTAAGACCAGACCATTGAATCTGGATATAGGGAAATTGTCAGTTACTTTGTCAAGGACAGTTTGAACAGAATAGAAGGAAGAGAAACCAAATTTAGTGGATAGAGGAAGGAAAAGGAAGTAAGAAATGGAAAGCAACACTTGTGTGCAATTTTTTAAATGTTTTTCTATGAAAACAACATGGCTGAAGTAGAAAAGAGGCATAAGATTAAGAGTAGGGATATATATATATATATAGAGAGAGAGATGGAGAAATAGAGAGGTAAAGAAAGATAGATAATATTGATTCAGATTGGGATAGAGATAGAGAAAGGTATAGAAATGGAGAAAGAGAAAGATGAAAGGAGAAAGAGAAAGAAACAAATAGAGATGGAAAAAGACAATGAGATTGAGATAAACAGGTAAGTAGGTAGGTGGGCGGATGGATAGATGGACAGACAGATAAATAGATAGACAAACAGATAGAAATGGGAGATCCTAGACTTGTTAGCATACGGATGGGAATGAGCTGCTGTCTCTTCTGCAGAATAGCTAAAAAACTTTTCCCTGGAAGGACAAACCAGCCCACTTCAAGGACGCTAACTTGCCGTATGCAACACGACTCCACTCACGCAAATGCGCAGCATCTCGCTGCTTGCTTCCCCTGCCTCTGTGAACAAAGACAAAGGACATATTAAACAGAAGTCCCTGTCTCCCACCAAGATCTGCAAATATAAGTTTACCTGTTAAAATGATTATTTCTAGATATTCAGACCTTTCTCAACAAAAACTTGAAACAGAAAAGGAATCAGGTTTGGAGTCAGAAAGACCATGTTTTGACCTGCCTATGCTTGTCTGGCACAGTTTATGATCCTGGACAAATCACTTAACAGGTTTGACTTCATCCCCCCAAAATGACAAAATAGTATTATCTACCTTGGAGGACCTTGATAAGGTCATAAAAAATCAATTAAAAGCAGGTATGGGAAAATAACTTGAAAACATTAGAATGCCCTAAGATATACTCATTCTTCAATCAGGAAATAAACGCTGCGGATTGACTGTGTTCCTGGCCCTGCACACTCGGAAGGTGACAGTACTGAGAGAGACATGGCCTCGTGGAATGTACAGCCCACTGGAAGAGACAGGCCAAAAAACCATCAAATAAATAAACAAATAACAAAATTACAGTGAGCCATTGGTTCTGCATAGTAAACAAACAGGATGCTGAAATAGAGAAAGAGGAGCTATGTAGGCAAGATGGTCAGTGAAAACCTCTTTGAAAGGATGATGCTGAAGCTGACAGCCAAAGGTGGAGAAGGGATCCAGGCCTGTGAAGAATGAGGGAGGTAATAATTCCCTGATGCCATCAGGTATCTGGTCAGCTTTCAAATTTCCCTGCTTGTGTCACAATTTTCTTTTTCACAGTTCACTGGATCAGATCGGCATCTGAAAGGGTTCAATCACTGGGATCATGTGTCTCTTAGTCTCCTAAAATCCATGCTCCCCTCCTTTTCTCTTCTTCCAGGCAATAACTGGCTTGTCTTAAAATTTCCCATAGTATAGATTTTTCTGTCTGCTTCCCTGTGGCAACTTTAACTTGTTTCTGTGTCCTCTGGATCCCCTATAAAGTGGTAGTTAGATCTGGCTTGACTGAGTGGGGTTCAATAGTTGGATGTAGTGTACTCCTATCAGGAGGCATATACTATTCAGTTGCCTCATGTTTGTGACATTAACAGTCACTTGTTATCACTGTTTACATATGTCTATGATTTCATTAAGGTTTGCAAAACAAGGATGCTCTGATCCAGCAGTTCTCAATGTGTAGTCCCAGGACCAGCAGCAGCAGCAGCATATGGGAACTGGTAAGAAATGCAGATTCTCCAGTCCCACTGCAGACCCCAATCAGAAACTCTGGGTGGAACCCAGCATCTACATTTAAATAAGCCATCTAGGCAATTCTGATGCATGCTGGTGATTGAGGACCACTGCTACAATTCTACCATTTCTTTTTCACTTATAAGCTAGATGCTTCCATAAAAAGAATCATCCTCATCTACTCTTTGGTTACCCCAACAGTGTCATACAACAAAAACAAGTTAAATGCTTGGCTCTTTCCCTTTCTTTACCGGCTTTCAGAATACTGAGTTGATTCCCCTTCTTTCCTTCCCTCCCTCTCCCTCCCTGCCTCCTGTCTTTCTTTAGGTGGCACTGGCAGAAAGGTGATTTAAGATAGAAGCTACAAAGTTTGCCTCGCATCTGCTGGGTTATGTTGGCTCCAGCCAAAGCAGGATGCTAGAGGGATGGAGCATCTGAGCATAAGCCACAGCAAAGGAAGCACCTAAGAGTGTTAGCAGCCTGGACACTCCAAGAAATCAAGTGCTCACCATTTCCCAGCACTTCTGATCTGCCTTTTCCCTGCAGGCTTGTGTTACACAATACATGCCAGGCCTCGTTAATCCAATTTCTCTGTCCCTATCTTAGGGACAGGAGGGCTCTAGTGATAATCAATACACTTACTGTGATGATAAACAAAGACAGATGAGCCTGTGAGGCCTGGCCGGTGTTCGTAATTACTGCCTCTGTAGGCATTCAATTACTGCTAATGAAAGGGTGACAGGGCTCCTGCTCGCAGACAGAGGAGCATTTACGCAGGCTCCCTGGCATGGCCTGCAGCTGACAGCAGGGTTTCTATTTCCTCTCTCGACTGCAGTTCACTCCACCAGCATGGTCTCCGCAGGATATGGAACCTCTACAAGCCATGACACCACCTCTAATGGATTTCAAGGAAGAAGTCCATTTTGCTCATTGTAATGCTGTCTTGTCCAGCTAGTCAGAGCCTGCACAGGCACTGCCAGCATAATTCATCGTCGTTCTGTGATGTGGTGTGTTGTGTGAAAGCAGGGAGTGGAGCTTAGGTGAGCAGCACTGCTAGTCAACTGCTCTCTGCTAAAAGCTTTTATTGAGAAGCCAGGCAGCCAGCAGGCAGCACAGGCAGGTGCTTCTGCCTCCAGTGTTCCGGATCAGAAAACAAGAAAGGGTATGTGCTCTTATCTTTTTTCCATTCAAACAGACACCATTAAGGGACAATCAATTCCACTTTCTTTGCTAAGGAGCTAAGAGGACATCTGTTGAATGCCTGAGCAGTGTCAATTTCCCTTTCTAGTAATTGCATCATTCATTACCACCCCTTGCATTGGACACTAGTGGGGATCTGGCCAGACTCTTACTGTCCAGGGAAGCCATCCCCAGTGGCTGCTTGTGTTAGCTGATGACAGCTCACAGCTGCCTCATTCTCTTAAAAATGTGCCCCCAGCCAAACACCGCCACCTCCCTTCACCATCAGGTCTCAGCCCATGACTGACTAACATGGGGGTGTTAAAGGTAGAATATCATTCAGAGAAAGAAGGAAGTCCTGCCATTTTCATCAACATGGATGGACCTTGAGGGCATTACATTAAGTGAGATAAATCAGAAAAAGAAAAATACTACATAATATCACTTTATATGGAATATTAAAAAAAAAAGTCAAACTCACAGAAACAGAATAGAAAAGTGATTGCCAGAAGCTGCAGAGTGTGGGAAATAGGGACAAGATGGTCAAACAGCATAAACTTTCAGCTATAAAATGAATACAGTCTGAGGTTCAAATGTAAAACATGGTAACTGTAGTTGATAGCATAGTATTATATAATTAAAACTTGCTAAAAGAGTAAAACTTAAATGTTCTCATCAAATACAAAGATAAATATGTGAGGTGATAAATGTGCTAATTAACTAGATGTGGGGAATCCTTTTTATATATACATAAGAAATATGTATACATAATTTTTAAATCTCAGTAATCAAGATAAGTAATATTTTAATTATTTTTAAAAATCAAGAACAAAACAAAAAAAGAGATCCATGATAAAAATATATACAATTTTAAAATAAAGACAGGATCACTATAGCATTGATTTTTCTTTTCGCCTTGGGCTCCAATTAAGCTCAGCATGAATTGAAACTCTGCTGCCACTCTGGAAATTCCACTGAGACTCCAGCCAAGGGGGAGGAAAACAGAGCCAAGAGATATGGAGAGACAGATTCCTGTTGACATAGAAACTACCATGTGGACAGAAATTCAAAACTAGAAATGCAGCCACTCACTTGACAAAAAACTATAAAGCATCCTCTATATATTAAGTACTGTGGGAGACAGGAAGATGAATTACATGTAGAGTTTTCCATTAATGATCTTGCACCCTTATAAAAGATTAAGTATTTCATGAATCTCAGAATTTAAAAATGAAACTGATGCAAGACCTATAAAGATAAAACACATACACTTTGTAACTAGACAAAACCAGCTCTAGAGATTCAAGTTATGTTGTCCAGCACTAAGAAAGTCTCCAGAGCCTTCATTCATTATACCAACCCTACAAACATGCTCCCAATCATTCAGTGAACACACCTGTAAATATATTCATCCTGTAAGTTTGTTTGGTGTTTAATGGGACCTAAGGGTGTTCAGGACCATAAGGGAATAGATAGTAAACCTTAGATACAACCTAATGTGAAATATATGATGAGTAAAGAAAGCAGAAAAATTAACACTGTGTGTTAATGTGGTAAAAAGCATGGTACAAATTACTTCTGGCCAAGATGGAGGCATAGATACACTTTGCCTCCTCACATAACCAAAAGAACAACAACAAATTTGAAAACAAAAAACAACCAGAACTGCCAGAAAATCAAACTGTATAGAAGTCCGACAACCAATGAGTGAAAGAAGAAACATTCATCCAGACTGGTAGGAGGAGTGGAGAAGGGTAGGAGGGGCGGAGACGAGCAGCCAGGGCTGAGGGGATGGATGACAAGGTGCTGGCTAGAAGACCAGGCAGGCAATGTGGTGGCTGGTGGTCCCACATTTGCATGCAGATAAACCAGGGGGAACAACTGAGGAGTGAGACAGACCATTCAACCCAGGGTATCAGTGTGGGAAAGGAAAGCCTCAAAACCTCTGGCAAAAAAAAAAAAAAAAACCTGTAGGTGTTATGATGGCAGAAGAAACTCCCACCCTCAGAGGAGAGTTCTTGGAGAGACCCACAGGGCCCTAGAACATACACAAACACACCCACCTTGGAATCAGCACCAGAAGGGCCCAATTTTATTGTGGGTAGTAGGGGAAGTGACTGAAAATGGATTGAGAGCTGAGCAAGCAGCATTATTCCCTCTGAGAGCCTCCCCCACATATAGCACCACAACGCAGTGACCTGGGTTGCCCCACCCTGATGAACACCTAAGGCTCCACCCCTTACAACGTTACAGGTACACCAAGACAAAGAAATATGGCCCAAATGAAAGAACAGATCAAAACTTCAGAAAAACAACTAAGTGATGAAGATTTAGCCAACTATCAGATGCAGAGTTCAAAACACTGGTAATGAGGATGCTCACAGAAATGGTTGAGTATGATTGCAAAATAGAGGAAAAGGTAAAGACTATGCAAAGTGAAATAAAGAAAAATATACTGGGAACCAACAGTGAAGGGAAGGCAACTGAGACTCAGATCAAGGATTTGAAGCAGAAGGAAGAAATAAACATTCAACCAGAATAGAATGAGGAAACAGGAATTCAAAAAAATGAGGAGAGGATTAGGAACCTCCAGGACAACTTTCACATTCCAACATCTGAATCACAGGAGTGCCAGAAGGAGAAGAGAAAGAGCAAGGAATTGAAAACTGATTTGAAAAAATAATGGAGAACTCCAATCTGGCAAAGGAAGTAGACTTCTAGGAAGTCCAGGAAGCTTAAAGAGTTCCAAATAAATTGGACCCAAGGAAGCACACAACAAGGCACATCATACTTACATTAGCAAAGATTAAAGAGGAGAGAATCCTAGAAGCAGCAAGAGAAAAGGAGACAATTACCTACAAAGGAGTTCCCATAAGACTATCAGCTAATTTCTCAAAAGAAACCTTGTAGGCAAGCAGAGGTTGGAAAGAAGTATTCCAAGTCATGAAAGGCAAGGACCTACATCCAAGATTACTCTATACAGCAAAGCTATCAATTAAAATGGAAGAGCAGACAAAGTGCTTCCCAAATAAGGTCAAGTTAAAGGAGTTCATCATCACCAAGCCCTCATTATTGAAATGTTAAAGGGACTTATCTAAGGAAAGGAAGAAGATCAAAAGTATGAAAAGTAAATTGATAATAAACTCACAACTACCAACTGAACCTACAAAAAAAAAAGAAACTAAACAAACAATTAGAACAGGAACAGACTACAGAAAGGGAGATCATATGGAGGGTTATCAGTGAGGAGGGGGAGGAGAAAGAATGGGGAAAAAGGTACAGGGAATAAGAATCATTACTGGTAGGTACAAAATAGACAGGGGGAGATTAAGAATAGTATAGGAAATGGGGAAGCCAAAGAACTTATATGTACAACCCATGGACATGAACTAAGGTGCTGGGGGGATTCTGGTAGGCGGGGAATCCAGGGTGGAGTGGAATAAAGGGGAGAAAAAAATGTATTGTAAACCCAATACAACAGTAATAGCATAATCAATAAACTATAATTTTTTTAAAAAAGCATAATACAAATCAACAGCAGCAGTAGAAAATTTTAGGAATCATAGGATATCAATTGAAAATTAAAAAGTTAATCAATTCAAAAAACTACCACATAGGATAGTGATGAGGATAAATAAATTAAGCACATAAAGTCCTAAAATATAGCCTACCATGTAGTAAACCCAATACAAACCTGGGTTATGGTTGCTATTATTATTTCTCCTGCCAGAATCAATCTCTGCCTTCTCTGAGCAGCTGTGACATTATCTGCCCATTTCTTACGTCCTCATGTTCTACTCAGTAACAAGAGAGTATATGCTGATGGAAGATAGATAATTTCTTATCTCCTTGGTGTAGGAAATAATTCATTAACTTTTATATTGCACTTCTTTTCCAAGAAGCTAGGACTCAGTCCAATGCCTCACATAAACATAAAATTCCATTTGTGTTTTTGGAAAGAGGAAAGAAGGAAGAGAGAATTGGAGTAAGAGGATGAGAAAGCACCTGTAAATTACCAGTGCTGCATCTTCTATTTAACCTACATCAAATTATAGTATTAAGTGCTGTGAGTTTTCTCGCCATTCATATTCCAACCTCTAAACTCAAGATCACGTAATTTTAATAGCATGGAATACAACTCCCTCAATCACTTATTCAAATCCTGCCAGCCCTTCAGACTTAGCTTAAGTTCTGCCTTTTCACTGATGTCACCCCCATTATCCCAGCAACCCAGCCCTCCCTGCATCCTTCTCCTTGGACATCAAATCTATTGATACATTAATACTTCTTTGCATCATTAATCCAAGCTAGCTGTGTGACCTTAGGCAAGAAGCTTGACCCAACTGGTTTTGCACTTTGGACATGTTTTCTCTTTTTTTTTAAGTAAATGTTTTAGAACTGAGTGCTTCTGAGGCCATTCATGGCTCAGATTTTGTCTCTCTCATTCTCTGTTGCCAGCCTCTCACATCTCAGTGATAGTGGGAGGCAGTTAACTTTACTGAACTGATAGGCTCTTGTTGATTTTCATCTCAACCCCAGTCTTATTCTTTAAAGAGGATTTCTATTTAAAATCTTAGTGCTGACTTAGGTAGTGGAATAATTTCTTGCCCTTAAATCATCTCTTGACTCCCAAGAACTCAAAGCACTTTGCAGGTAATTGTCTCATTTATCCTTGTGGACTTTGCAAAATTATTTTTTAAAAAGCTGTCAAGAATAAACACTTTCCTCAAAGATCACCTGCTAGTCAGGGTGAACCAAAAATAGAAAGCAAAAGATTTCTGATGTACTTTGTCTAACTGACCCAAGACACTGCCAACCTAGGGAAGTTCGACAAGATTGAAACTTGTTCCCTCATCAGTTTGTCAAAAGGCATTCTGAGGCCCATACAAAACACCAAATCATGCAAACTTTAAATTCATTTATCTTTGAAATACTAAATGTAAACACGATGTAATGAGATAAGAATTCAACTCCATCATCAAAGTGTCTGGGCTTAAAATCCTGACTTTAACCACTTAGCAGCTACAGACTTTGCGACTTACTTTACCCTCTGTTCAAAAAAAGAGGAAAAAAGAAATACTTGAATTTACTTCTTGGTTTGTTTGTGAGATTTAAATGAGAAAATAGATGAAGTTACTTAGCCCAGCCTTTAACACATAGTAAAGACTAAGTCTACATATGTTACTATTATTTTCAATAATATTATTACTATTTCCCTGTAGCACTTCTTTCTCATAGATCTTTTGTAAAAGTTCATTTGAAATTTTAGAGAATATAATTCAAGAGACCTCAGTGTGATAGGTTTGAAAATAACCACTTTAGAATTAAAAAGGTACTTTTGGGGGACACAGTGATTAACTGTGCAACTCCAGAGAGCCATCCATCAAATATTTGTTTTGTCTGAACCTGTTAGGTACTAGGAATATCAAAAGGAATAGCAAGGTAACCAGCCCTGCTGTCAAGGCACTTGCATTTTCTGGGACACTGTGTCCCTCACACACAGTTTATGATGAACAGTGTGTCTACTAAGGAGAGAATGTGACAAGAGGAAGAAGTTTTATTTTGTTGGTGTTTTTTGGTATATTAGTCAGCTTTTACCAAGTGACAAATACCTCAATACCTCAGTGATTTATAGCAATGAAATGTATTTCTTGCTCATGTTACAGTTGGCTATGGCTCTGCTAGACTCCGCTCCACATGTCTGCTCGTACTAGACTGCACACTGAAGGAAAAGATGTGTTCTAGAACAGGCTGATCTCATGATGGAGAGCAAGTGCAAAGCCAAGCCCTTTAAAGTTTCTGCTCTGATAGAGTCCTCTGACAAGAGAAGGTCAGATGATGAAGCTGAGTGTCCATGAAGCAGGGAAATATAGAATACTAAGGCCACTGGGGAGTGAGTCAAAAATGGAGCACACACAAAAAATTATGACTAATAAAATTTATTATACATACAATGAGAAATGATGGCAAGTTGTTACTATTAAGAAAAGGAAGTGAAGGAAAATAAAGGTATTAGTGGAATTATTAAGCAACTAGGCACTTCCTCTTACAGAAGTTATCTAGGCAAACTATCGGGACACTATGCGGCTCCTGGTATAAAGCATAGGGAACAAGCCATAAAATAGGGTTTTTTGGAGTGTAAATGTGTTTGATAGTTTCCCAACTTCAAATTCTGGTTATAAGACACATACACTTAAGGTAAATTTTGTTGTATTGCTTCCTTTTTTAAGTTTAAAAGGCATAATTATATGTCACAACTTGAGCACAGTCATCCTACTTTAATGGCCAACTGTGAGTTAGTGTAGATCACACACTCTAACCTAAAGCCTTGTAGTCATTGTCTTAACTGATATTCATTGGCCAAATAACAAGATCCATAACCAAGTTTAGTTATTTTTTAGCTTTAGACATCATTATACAATATATGAGGTGAATAATAAGTTTTAAAGGTTGATTTTTAATTAAGATGTCTTTCAGCTTTTTGAACAAAAGCAATCAATTAACAAATTACTAGGCTGTGGGGAACAATGCATGAAGAAGTCATATTTTCCTTTTTGTTGTTGTTGTTCTGAAGAGAAAGTTAACAACCTTTCTGCTCATTTGGAGACTACATGCCTGGGAGTAATTAATTTCAGTCTACTACAGAATTCAATAGAAAATATTCTAAAAGTATTATTCTTGCTTTGATAACTGCAATTCTCATTTTATTGTTCAATATTTTCTGCCACCAGTCAGAATGTAACATATGACTTATGGTCAGAAAACAAAAATCAAAATTAGCATTTGTACAACCTACTGAGGAATAATGCAAACAAATTCTCAACCTCATAATAACAATTAGAGGTTGAACCAATGACAAATTTTTATGACCAGACACCTGGTAAAAACTTGGTAGCTGCCTGAGCACAAAATGACTCAGGGATACTTAGAGATTTTTTGGCCTCAAATTCCAATTTTTCTTTAAGCCAAGCATATCAGTGTCATGATCCCTTTGGGGATCTAAGGCAAGATTTATAAGACAGACAGTCATCTCAGGAAACCACATTAGTTTTTGAAGGCTCAACCCTGAAAGCCCAGATGGGGATCCTGAAGACCCTCTTTCACATTATCCCACTCTAATTTTCAATCTCAAGCAGCCTAAAGTAAAAGATGTTAATGTATGGGATTTACTTGGGTGAGAGAGATAGTCTCAACGTCAGCTGCACCTTTATGCCTTCCCACATAGAGTTCTGTAGCGTCCTGATGATTTCTCCTAGACTCTCACTAAGGATTATTTAATTTCTCATTATCTTAACCTTCTTGATATTCAAGAGTCTTGAAGGCTAGTTTTCTGACTGGCCATTTGGCTTTAACACTACCTTTTCACTCATTATTAGTATATTTTTATTATGACATTGGACACAGTTATAAAAGTTACTTTAAAAGTCTTTTCTGTTCTTTCCAGTATTTTGGAGTCAGTCTCCATTGATTGTATATTCTTTTTCTTTTCCTTTTATTGTGGTAAAATACACACAATAAAAGTTACTAGTGTAACCATTTCATAGTATAAAATTCAGTGGTGTTACTGCATTCTGTGTTGTGCAACTACCACCACTATTTAGTTCAAATATTTTTCATCACCCTGGATGGAAATTCTGCACCAGTTAAGCAGTCACTCCCATTCCTTTTCTTCACAGCCTATTTTGCAAGTATTATTTCCCAGTTTATGTCTTCTCTATTCATTCTCTCAACAGTGCCTTTTTCAGAGCAGAACTTTTTACTTTTAATGAAGGAGAACTTACCAATTATTTCTTTCATGGATAATACTTTTGGTATTGTATATAAAAAGTTACACCAACCCAAGGTCACCTAGATTTTCTCCCATGCTACATTCTAGGAGTTTTATATTTTTGCATTTTACATTTATGACTATGGCCTGAGATAATTTTTATAAAAGGTTCAAGGTCTTTGTCAAGATTCATTTGTTTGCATGAGAATCTACAGTTGTTCTAGTGCCATTTCTTGAAAAGACAATTCTTTCTCCATTGAATTGCCTTTGTTCTTCTGTCAAAAATCAGTTGACTGTATTTGTGTGGGTCTAGTTCTGGGCTTTCTATTATATTCTATTACTCTGTTTGTCTCCAATGGTCTTCTCTTTATACAATGGGTCATACTTTCCAGTTTTTAAATATTCTCAGTAATTTTGGATTGGATATTTGAAATTGGGCAAGAAAGTCAATATTGTGTTATGCTATGGAAAGCTTATGAGTTTATTGTGTTATATTTCTCTGCAAAGTGTTGGATTTTTTGTTTGTACTCAAACTCTAACCTATCTCTTAGACATAAATGCAAATTTTAGTTTACTTCTTTTACTCTTAGATTCTTTGAAGTTTATACACACTATCAGAACCTCCCTTTGTCTGCATCTCTCTTTCAAGGATTATCTCTTCATGTTCCAATACCTGCCATTGTTGCAAACTCTGCCCTCCAGTTCTTCCAGCAAGTAAGGCTGACATTTCTATTGTTCCTTATGCAGACTGGGGCCTTCCTTCAGCTTAGCAGCTATGAAAATAAGAAATTTGCCCAATGCTGTTCTCTGTTCTAAAGTGTTAAACCCCAACCAGAATCTGCTTGCTTTTACTCTTTCTCTAATGTCTTCAGATACTTGTGTTTTGTATAGATTTTATGGTTGTTTTCTGTGGTAGGACCACCTTACAAAGAGCGCACTCTGTCATACCTGGCTCCACCACTTCTACCACAACCACCACCACCATTGCCATGGCTACTTGGGACTGAGTGTTTAACCTCCAAGACATCACAATCCAACTCCATTTGACTTACAGCATATGCCTGAAGGCTCCTGAGCCCAAATACTAGCTTTTGAGACAGATGTTATGATCAGCCATACATGCTTGGCATGGGCATCAGAGTGAGAACTGGTGCATGAGCATATGGCATACCTGCCACATGATGGCTATCCCTGGACTACTATGGATTAGAGATGGCCACTGACCATCATTTTAAGTCAATCTTAATGTTTGTCTTATGAGACAGTTGTCATCCTACTACACAGAAAAACAAATCTAGATCCAAGAGTGATACCTAGGGACTGACTACCTGACTCCAGAGGTCACTATGCCCTGTCTTCTCCCACGAGCTACACATCAATCACCATGTCTCCTCCTCTCCTCATCAGTGGGATATCTGTATTACTTTTTTTCCAATAGTGAGTATAATGCCCCTCCTTGCACTTTTACCAAAAGCCAGGCAGACAGCTTTGTTTGTTTCTTTTAAGTATTTTTAAATTCTTTCTCTTTAATCTTTCAAAAATATATATCTTATAGTAAAAAAAATATTTAATTTTAAAAAGTTAAAAGATATATTAAAAAAATAATTACCCAAACAGGTGGCCTTTCTTCTTAAAGACTATTGTTATGCAGAGGTAGGTGTATTATGTGAAACCTGTGCTTGCCTAGAGTCCTGTTGATCTAAGAGGGTTTAAAATTGAAACAAGGGAATGAGAGAGGAAAACAGATGGATAAATTAAAGATGTATGGGGTCATTGTGTAGAGTTGGAGATGAAATATGGAAAGGTGTTGGGAAATTTATAGGAGAAAATGGTGCAGAAAGACACAGGGAGGAGTCATTATGGCCTTAGATCTACTGCTTCTGCACAGAACATGAAGCAGCAGTTAAATCCAGCAGTGTCAGGCTCAGAAATTTCCCTTCTCTCTGCTAATAGTCATCATCAACATAATTCATTCATAACCCCAAAATAACTCAAAGTATAAGTGTTCTAACTGCTCTCTTCTCCCCATCAGGGGAAGAGATATTCAGGAAGGAAAAAAGACTGTCATTAAAGCCATGGACTTGACCTAGACATCTTTGTCACAAAGCCCACACAATGCATTTTTTTATAGGAATCTGTGCTTCAAATTCTTTCATATTGGAACTCCCAGGCTAACCAAGAAAGAACTCTTCAAGGGCGATGAAATAGTCCAGGAATCAGACAACCTTTCCCTCTACAGGTCATCCCTGCTTCCAGTGCCAATGCTTTCTCAGACTATTGAGGACCTCTTCCAAGTCTAGTCATGACCAGATGTGACCTGCTGCAATATAGATTCACTGACAAGTTTTGCTTTCTTAGCTGTGATGCCATAGGAAAGTAGACTAAGATACCTATGTCCGCAACTCATACTCCATCAGTACCAGTCTCAAAATTAGCTGTTTGCCTCAGAAATATTTTTCTAAATATTATGTGTTGATAATTTTATGTATCAACTTGATTGGGCTAAGGGATTCCCAGATAGCTAGTAAAATATCATTTCTAAATGTGTCTCTGAGCGGGTTTCTGAAAGAGGTTTGAGTTTGAATCAGCAAATTGAGTAAAGAAGATTGTCATAACTAATTTGAGTGGGCATCACCAATCTGCTGAGGGCCTGAATAGAACAAAAAAGAAAATAGAGGAAAGGCAAATTTACTTTCCTGGTTTTCCAGCTTACAGACTACAGGTCATGTGACTTCTTAATTACATAAGCCAATCCCTATAATCTCTCTCCCCCTCTCTCTCTCTCTCATTCTCTCTCTCTCTCTCTCCCCACACACATACACATACACCACACACACTTAGCTGTTTTTCTCAAAAATCCTAATATATATCATTTATGTACATAGCACTCCATAATAGTACAGTATTATTATGTATTTTTCTGATGTCCTGAGCACAGCTGTGTGCTCTCAGCCAATGGAAAGCTAGCATGCAAGACAGCCCTACACACTCTCAACCAGTGAGCACTGTGCCAGATTGTCTTGAATGAGCAAGTTTGTGATATATGGTGTGTCATCTACTGTAGCCTCATCTCCTTCTCTTTATTTTCTGTCTGGTGATCAGTTTTTACTCACAATGGGTGACACAAAATGTATGCAATAGTAGCACCAGGCTTACCATAGGGAAACCGATATCTAATATTTATCACATTGGGTATGAAAGTATAGGGCAGCTCAAAGAACCTTTCAGGAAATGGTTGAGGATACAGAGGCTAAAGATCAGAAGGCTGTTGAGGAGCAGTGAAAGCTACTAAACATTTTGGAGGTTAATGTGACTCTAACTTGAGCCTGCAGAATGGACCTACCACTGTATACACAGTGGATGGATGGACCCACAGCTGAAGGCATGTCAGAACTTGAGACTTAACACAGATAGAAGACTTAACCCTAAGATATGATGTTGGGAAGCATTACTATAGGAGTATGTCACAAATTGTCAAATGCAATGCTGACAAGTTACTATACTCATGTGTAACACATATTCTTGCTAAGCAGCATAATTTTGCATTGTCAAATGTCATAGAAAGAACTGCATTTTGAAGCCTATATTGATTAATTTTATCTGCTCTAACAACCTTATAATCTTAATGGCTAACACAATAAGAGTTTATCTCTTGATTATACAAAGTCTAATGTAGATGCTCCTGAACAAGTAGATCTCTTGGATGACTTTCTTACAAGCGAAGATGATGAAGAAACCCAGTTCCTTCCATCTATGTGCTGTTCTCTTCTAATCTTTGGAGTCCTTTGCTTCCAGCCATGCAGATGGGGAAAGAAAGAGAGCGTGTGTGAATTTGCACGGGATGTCTATGGCTAGACCTGAAAGTGTTGAACATCACTACGGCCACATTCCTCTGTCTAGAATTAGTCATGTGAACCCATCTAGATCCAAAGTGATGAAGAAACACCCTATTATTTTTCTCCCAGTCTGGAAATGAAACTGAGTGGTAAATTCATGGTGTTATCACTGGACAAAGCCACAATCAGCCCCTCCTCCCTACTTTCAAACATCATTGAGCTCCCCCAGGCTGCCAGATATTGTGCCTGGTGCGGATGCTAAGGAGAGTAGTAGGGCACACTCCCACATTAAGTGACCCCCAGTTTTCAGCTTTAATTGATTGTTAAATGTTACTGTCCCCAACAGCAGAACAAAATATAGGAGAAGGAGCAATTTAAGAGGAAGACTGTAAATATGCTTAGCTTAAAGTACCAAAGGAGCAGCCACATGATGTCTAAAGCTAAGAAGAAAGGTTTGAATGGCAAGCCAAACTTGAGAGACAGTAAAAAATAGGTCAGTGAAGTATGAGAGTTGATGGAATCACCCAGAGAGAATGTGCTGGCTAGAGGGAGGAAAGAAGTGACCCTGGGACACACCCCTAGGGAACTGCAGGGAAAGGAGGAGACGGGAGGGCACTCTGAGCATGACTACCCAGGAAGGCCTACGGAGATGATGTGAAGAACTCACTGCTGAAGTCAGAGAGCAGTCTCAGTAGCATGGAGGCCAGCAGGGCTTGCAGTAGAGGGCTGAATGGGAGGTGAAAAAAATCTAAGATCCAGAACATGCAGGACTCTCAAAAACTTTGGTACAAAGGGAAAGAAAAAAAGAAGAATATATCTGTAACCAGAGGGTATGTAAGGATAAGGGGGGATTTTGATTTATTTTATTTTCATTTTTAAGATGAAAGAGAAAAAGCTGCCTTTAAAAGTAGAAGGAAAGATCTCACTGAATGAAAGAAGTTGAGGATACAGGAGAGAGGGGAAAGTCCTTTAACTTCCCCTTAAAAATAATGAAAATGGGCCTGACTGGTATAGCTCAGTGGGTTGCAGACCAGAAGGTGATTAGTTTGATTCCCAGTCAGCACTTGCCTGAGGTGCAGGCCAGGTCCCAGGTGGGGAGTGTCCGAGACGAAACTGATCAATGATTCTTCCCTTCGCTTTCTCCATCCCTTCCCCTCTCCCTAGAAATAAATAAATAAAGTCTTTTTAAAAAATTAAAATAATACATACTCATTTGAGCAAGTAAATAAAATAAAAAATGAAAGTCTCACCCGGTCCTCTAGGACCTACCACACTCAGTCTCTGAGGTTATCTCTGTCTACTACATATTTTTCCTAGTACTTATGCTTTACTGTACCAGGTAGCTCTCCTATTTATTATGTTTATTGTTCATTTTCCTGGGTGAAAATGTGAGCGCCACAAAAGTACATGTTTTTCCTGTTCACTTTCTGGCACTTAGTATACATTTAATAAATACTTATTGAATAAATGAATGTTGTATATGCTTCTGGATTTTTTGTGCATAAAAATTGGTCTTATCTATGTATTATTCTGTAACTTTTTCAACATAATACTGCTATAGTCATTTTAACAGTTTACATACAATAGCTATAGCAAGATTTATGTAAACAATCTTTCAGTGATGGGATTTGAAGATATTTCTAATTTTTATGATTATTCATAAGCCTATACATGCATTATTCAATATATATTTTTTTACTTCCTTGTGGGAAAACCACTGTAGGAGTAGAGATTCCTGAGCTTGGAATTACTGCATCAAAGACTACACATATTACAACATTAGTGGATCTTAAAATTGGCCTTGAAATATGTTAAATCAATTTGAGCAGGAGAGTATAGAGGAGCCATGGACAGAGTCACGTTCCAGAGGACATGAAGGCCTTCAGGTCAGGAGAGGATTTGGACAAAGCCATAAAGGAGAGGCACTAGAAAATACACTCGAGCAAGGCAGGTGCCTGTGAAATGAGTCATCATCAGAACAACAGGGATGAAACCTCTATCCCTCAGATGAATAAACATCACAGTTACCTTTCAGGCACCCTCTCTTTTCCCAGAGCTACACAGAAAGCTGGCAACACAGACAGAGAAACTATTTAGCATTCCTTCCCTGGGCCATCTCTCGCTACACTGCTTTGTGCCAAAGCAACCAGGGCTCCCTGTCTCCCTTTAAAAACATAATTAACATTCTCAGTGGGGTGGGTTGTGCACATTACTTGCAGATGGATGCTTCCTGTCTTGTTAGCTCCCATGCTGGTTTTGGAATAATATGCCAACAATGCTTTTAGTTCCCTTTTTCTTTAATTAAGAAAATCTTCTGACTGCAGCATTCCGACTCTTCCTTTCACCAATTCAACAAGCCTGTATTGAGTATCTACTATGTGCCAGACACTGTGCCTACCCAGATAAATCAGACATAGCCCTGCTTTAAGAAAATTCACATTCTTTCAAGAATTCAGACCCATGCATAACCATAGATAATGCAGTAAGCATTGGAAAAACAGTATATGCAGAGTTATTTAAGGAAGCAGAGGTGAGGAAAACAGGTATTGCTTCATCCTTGGGTGTAGAATCGGGATGCTTTTGCATAGGGCTGATCATTTAAAGTGGGAGAATGAGCAAAGAATTTGGGGTCAGAAAAACATCCAATTCCTAGTTCCAGCTCCCTACTTACAACCTGAGGGCCTCTGGGCCCCAGATTCTTCATTTACAAAGTGGAGATCACATTCACCCCTAACCTTTTGGAATGTTTGAGAGGATATCTTATCACCCACAGAGAGAACACACATTTGAAGTAGCATGAGCATACCCACCATTTGGTTCACATCTACTAAGGTATCACTTAGGCAGTTTATAGACTGGAGCAACTTCAAGGCTCTTTTTATAGCTTTTCTTTATAGCTAAGACAGTCATCAAATAAATTCCAACAGCAGAGCCAGAATGTGAATGCACATAGCTGCTGAAACACCTGCTCTTTCTAACATACCACACTGCCTTTTATTTTTACTACCAGGCACCAGAGTGGCCGAGACACTGTTGGCTGAAAGTAGATTCCGGCCATGGGAGGTGCACTACAGGAGACATTCGAGATCTACGGAATCTGACTATCCTCATCAGTCCCTCTCTTCCATGCTTAGAAACCACTTGCTTCACTATTTTTCAATCAACAAGACTTTGCTACATTTGTACTATACTCTGAACCTTGTGAGAGAATGACAATTAAGGCATGTTGTCCTCATGAAATTTTTACTATTGCTGAAAAGGTAGAATTAATAGCCTGTACAGTGGAAATCAGTCTACTTAGTTTGGTGTATCACATACTGAGCCTGAGACCTTCAGATAAAGATATCCATCAGGCAGACAGAAATTTGTATCTGGAGCTTTGAAATTTGGAATTGCCAGCATACAAATTATATTTGAAATCAGATGTGGAAGCATTGACTTGATTACCAATCTCACTCCGAATCTCGAAGTCCATAGTAGCTCAGAGGAAATAAAAAAAGGAAAAGAGAAATTTAGTCTCAAATAATTGTTTATGTTCAGTAAACAGGAGAAAAATATCATATTGTTTGTCTTCTTTTCTTCCATGTTTTCAAAACAAATATCTCACCATCATTTCAAAGAAAAAATTTACCCTGAAGGTGTAAATGAAAGGAAACACATCTTCCCTCTGCCTTTAACATTGTAAGTAAATAAATACGAGCATGGTGAACCTAAAAGGTAGTGCGTAGAACTCACAAAGGCATGAAAGATGAGTTATTAAGGACCACATGGCATATATTTAGCCCTAAACCCTACACAACCGAAAGCAGCATACAAATCTAGCCTGGACATGTTCATTCCTGCTCCAGACGCAGTTGGTCAAATCCCAGGCGGCGTTACCATAATGATGGTTTTCTATATGCCTGCTCTCTACCAGAAATGATGGTTTCCATAAAAAGTAATAGCAGTATGATTTTAGTTAGAACCCAATTTACATTCTGCATTTCTGTTCAATAGTCTAGTTGATTGAGGCCCTTTGGGAACAACTCTCATCCTGTGGTACTGAAGCTCATTAAATTAAACCATGAATTGTTCAAAATAGTTACACACTTGGTGTACAAGTTCCTTAAATATTATTTACCTTTCTTCTGGGCTTATAAAATATCAAACAGTAAAACCATAGATGAATGGTGACTGAATTTTACACATTCCGGGAAAGAACCACCTTAGTTTATTGGACACAGCAACCTCAGCTGTTTGGAAATATAACAACATAATTGCCTCAGAATCTTGAAATAGCACACTTTCAGGAGTAGCCACTAAATCCACTGCACATGAATCCAGGAACATTTAGGTAAAAGTTTAATGAAGTGTTACCTAACTAGGCAGAAGGAAGAAACAAGTAGAATGATTACCTGGGCTTAAAGCTAGAAGTGTCTGCAGAAGCCTTGCTGTTATTGACCACCAATGTTCATTACTCAAAAATCCTGTCAGCTCTATAACCTGTCCCATGTTACGCTAGATCATTCATTATCATTTTACCATCACTTGCACTCTATGAGCTCCTCTGAATTTCAGAAGAGAAGCTGAGAATTACATTTCCCATAATCTTCTCCCCCACAAGTTTCATGATTAGACAAAGAGAGGCACTGGTGTGAGATTTGGAAAGGAGAAGCATTTGTATGCAGATATAAGGGTGAACATTAGATTTGAAGCAGCTCTTCAGTGAGATATAAGGGTGAATATTAGATTTGAAGCAGCTCTTCAGTGAGCTCCCTGACTCCTAAACTTCCAATACAGACCTGTGGCCCTCTAAATACAGCATGCATCAGAATCTTCTGAAAGACGTTAAAATGCATGTTGCTGGGCAGGGTTTACAGGAAGCCTGTGGTAGGGTCTGAGAATATGAATATCTAACAAGTTCCCAGATGATACTGATGTTTCAAATCGGGAGATCACATATTTAAAGCCACTTTCATAGATTGAGACTCCTGAAGAAGCTTCCTAAGGGTTCAAGGAATTCACAGCAGCATGTAGATGAACTCTTGAGGAACACCTGGATCACAGCTGCAAGCCAAGTTCATCAGGTCTCATCCAGACCTTTGTTCCCACTCCCCCTCTTCCAGTAGTCAGGTAACCCTCTAACTCCCTGTGTGTAGAAACCTTCACATACCTAAGATAAGACTGCCAATATGCATCTCCTCAAATCCACAGCCACAGCCCCATTCATGGTCCTCTTCCTAACTGATCTTTCCCTAGCCCAGCCATCCTCCAAATGAAAGAATATTTCAATTCTCCTGATAAAATATTTGATGCCCCCAACTGGAAACAACCCAAATGTCTATCAATGATCAAAAGATAGACAAACTGTGGAACAGTGGAGTGCTACTCAACAGTAAAAAACTACTGGTGAATCCAACAACATAGCTGACTCTCTAGGGCATTTTGCTGAGAGAAAGAATTTCTATGGCATTCTGAAAAAGCAGAACTATAAGGACAGAAACCAGGTCTGTGTTGCCAGAAACTATGGTGAGAGATGGAGAATGACTACAGTGGAGTAAATGGAATTTGGGAAGAGATATTCTATATCTCAATTATGGTGGTGGTTACACATCTATAAAGATTTGTCAAATATATAGAGCATGCCTCAAAAATAAAAATTTTATTGTATGTAAATTATATCTCAATAGACCTGACATTTTAAAATATGGATGCCCTCTATTGCCAAGAGCATTATTTCTAAATTCCTTAGGGGGATACAATGCAATGCAAGGGAGACACAAAGAAAGTGTTCGTGCTTGAGTGGTGCAGAAAACAAAGGCAGGCTCAAGACCACACTAGCGCTGATGTCCTCCATACACTCAGAAAGGCCATCTTCAGGACTGCTAATAGTGGCCATGAAAATCTATAGAAATCAGAATGGTGTTGGACAGAAGAAAAGAATAATCTAATCTTGCCATCTCATTTTATGGCCCAAGAAAAGCTAACTTGATTAAAGTCACAGGCCATGGCACTTCTTGTCTAGCTACCCCTATAGGATCAGGCAGTGGATGCAAGTTTGGTGTAGGAGTGAAAACTCAGTTTGTAAAAGTGTGGAATTCAATCTTACTTACGTCATGAGCTGGCTGAAAATTGTGCATTTGTGGAAATCTGATCCCATTACTAACAATCCAACATTATTCTGGAAAACATCAGCTCTTTGGCTCTCTGGATATCTATACTTTTAATGTATTTTGTTAAAAATATATTTCCTGCAGTGTGGTAGAGTCTTCTAATGTATGCTTATATCTACTATCCTCTAGATGCAAGGAAGGATTATACTCCCTGACTCCCACACTACATGTGTGAAGGGCTATATGACTAATGCTAGCCAATGGGTTGTGAGAAGAAATGGCATGTGGCTGGAGCACTTCTTTGATAGTGTGGGATGTTCTTGCACTCTTCTTGCTGCAGTGATCAGGGAGATGACTTCATGTTACCTGGGTTATGGAAAATGAGAACTGTTCTGGTTGACTACCTGGACCCCTAGAGGACTTACACAAATGAGAAATGGGTTTTTTGTTATCCTAGACACTGAGACCTTGTTGGTCTCACTGAGGCTGTTGAGGTTGTTGGTTATAGGAGCATCACTTACAATATCCTGACTAACATGCCCATATTTAACCCCCAAGTTTAATGTTAAGTGGGAGAGGTTATTATCCCAGTCAGTTTTGTCTGGGGGAAAGGACTATTCAATTCACAGGCCTTGTAAACCTTGATGTTAGAAGTTTACAACACTCACCTGCTATGAAGGGCTATTTGTTAAATAAGAATCATCCAGCCTCACCTTTATTTCACTGCAGCCTAAATTGCCTCTTGAAGTCCACAGGGAACTCTGCTTTGTAAAGAGATGATGAATATCACTTTTCTGACCTCAAACACCATCAATGATTCTCACTATCATAATAGCAGTTACAGTCTCAGATATAGTGAGTACATTTTCTCTGGAAAGCCTAAGAAAATCTTTTCCTTTGCATTTTAAGAATGCTCAAGTAAAGGATAAGTTACAAGTTGTGGCCAATTAATTTCTATGGAGGAAGCCTTTAGGGGTGACCATCTGTTTAGAAGAAATGCTTCAGCAGTATAGAACTTTACAAACCACTGAGAGAATTTCAACTGTCTGTATCAGGGATGTCCAACAGAACTTGCTGCAAAAAGAGAAATGTTCTATATATGTGATAGCAACAAGTGACTATTGATCACCTGAAATATGGCTTGAGTAACCAAGAAATTAAATTTTTAGTTTCATTTGGTTTAAGTGTAATAACCATATGAGACTAGTGGCTACCATATTGGATCATCCAGATCTACAGCAATGAATGGGGCTGATGAAGATAAGAAGAGCCAAATCTTCCCAAACTCCCACCCCTGATATTGTCACTGGTGAGGTGGAAAGTTTCCCAAAATAGCTGTAGTCTTTAATTAAGCCATAGTAAAAAATATAACTGTTTCCCAAAATTTCTAAATTATTGCTGAGGTGGAATCTATCACAATTACTCTTCTAACACTATTTTATGAGGTTCTTGAACCTGGGGAAGAGGATCAACTCAATGAACCTGACCAAATGACTGGGTTATATAACAGTCAGGATAATTCAAGTTATGCTCTGCTTTTACTCCAGAGGTTATTCCTCATTCATGATATAGGTCCACTGCTGGTCAACAAGTCGACTCTGCTCATTGTTTTTACTCTAGATTTGTGCTACCATAATAGCTGAAATAGTGGATGAGGACATGACAAATTATACATTGATTTTTCAGCCTTCCCTCATGTGACATGTCATATTTAATTGGCCAAATTAAGTCCCATAGTCATTTCTAACTTAACATGATACAGCAAAAATCTAATCCTACCCTGTGTCTGCAAAGAGAAGACTCAAAGGTATTTGATGAACAGCCAAATATGACTATCCCAGTTGCTGTTACACTTTGTTGTCTGTATCTTCTTTATCATATCTCTCATGAAGAATCATCTACCTTAATATTGACTAATGTAGAACAGTTTAGTCCTTGATGGTACCAAACAAAGAAAGAGGACTAGATGTATTGGGCCATTCCTACATTCTGGGTGCCTTGCTAAGTGTAATAATATATGTTATCTGGGATCCTCTTCCCTACAGAGTACATATTCTTATCTCTATCATACAAAAGAGAAAAGAGTCTCATAAAATTTTCTTTCTCCTAATGTTACACAAATACAGTCATGTGCCTCATAATGCCATTTCAGTCGAATAATAGGCTGCATATACAATGCTGGTGCACAATATAGCCTAGGTGTATAGTAGACTATAACCATTTAGGTTTGTGTGAGTGCACTCTGTGAAGTTTGCACGATGATGAAATCACCTAACAATGCATTTCTAAGAATGCATCCTGTTTGGTAAGGGGAACATGACTGTAGTAAGAAGCAGGAAAGGGATGGATTTGAACACAGTTCTAAAGTCTTTCGTCTCACCCACACTGTCTACCAACGCAGTGATGAAGAATTAGCACTGCTGTGAAATACTTATAAAAATATTTATTATGTGATTTCCATGCATATTCAATTAATCTACTGAATAGATTTATATATTGAGTAACTGTTATGTGCCCAAAGCTTTAGCTGTTATTTTTAAAAAATTATCATCTTTAAAAAGCTTAAAACTCAAGGCTTCTAAATAATAAAACACTAGTCCATATTCCTAGCCAATGGGGTTTTGCACCCCGAATGAAGATAACTTACACACAGAAACTCTGCAGAGTGTGATGTTTTCTCAGGTGAAACCAAAGCAAGTGAGGAAATTCAGCACCGCCAGACACAAATCTTAAATCTCATGCCTAGCAAAATACTCCTACTTGCCCCCTCAGTCTTCATCAGCCTGCTCATTCAAGTCATCAGTATTCCTGTCAGGCATGACATCAAATGATTCATAGCAACATTTCTCCCATTCTCTGGTGTAAAATTTTATTTAGAGAGTGACACACATTTTGACATTTGAGATTTTTTACTGAAATTTGAAACACAAAGGCAGAGAATTGCTACCAGCTACTGAAGTACAAGCATTTACCTTAGATCTCAATAATAAGATCTCATCTAGAAATATGGACAGCCTGTGTCCTAATGGAAAATATTTGCCTGCATTTTTAATATCTCTGCCAAAAAGTTTGACGGCTGAAGCCAGTGTGTTTTCTACAAATAATTTTTTATTCAGCAAAATCTCTGCCATGCTAGATAACTGGGGAATGATTAATTGAACATGTACCCCTGATGCTCTTACTGAAGGGATGGATGTTCAGGTTGTGCCCTGCTGTGGGGGTGGGTGAAGGCTGACACCCAGACCACACTGCAGCATCTAGCTTGGGTGCAAGCCTGCAAAAAAGGACAGGGTATATTCTCACTCACGATGATGGGCTGGCTGGGTCCTGATGGAAGCCTGTTCAGGAAACAACCTTGGAACTTCCCTCGGCTCTCTGTCTCTAACAGTCCTCTCTCCTCCTGTTTCTTCTTCCCCATTTATTCCCGTACCCTCTGCTCTGAGCCAGCCTTTGTTTTCCAGATCATTCCATTACAGTCCAGGAATTTTTGTGGCAGGCTGGTGTGATGACAGAGCAAGAGACGAACTCTCGGGGCTTTTCCTTAGTACTACTGACTTCCTTAATTTAAGCCCAGCATCTTTTTGATCCATGTGGATCCCCTTCCCCTAGGAACCCCTTGTCTTGGAACCTCAACCCCTGCTCTCCTGCCCAGGGGAGATCCTGGAGAACCTAGAAAGCAATAAACTCATACTTTACCGTCTTCTGTGGTCCATTAGCACCTTATAGAGGATTCCATCTTTCTAAAAAGGTTGAGTAAGGGGCAAGGTGCAAAAGAGAGTTATTTATAGTACCTCTGCCTGAATTTTTTTTTCCATCAGGAGTATGAAACACCAAGGTAACAGCTAAAGGGTAGTGTGGGGGAGTTTAGGGGGTGAGGTTCTGTACATTGATTCTGATAATAGTTGCATGACTGTGTTTGTTGAAACTGGAAATAATGTGCACCAAACAGTGAATTTTATCATTTGTAAAATTAAAATTATTTTAATATAAAATAAATCCATTCAGGGGAAACTTGGTCAGTCTTGTGCTTGCATGAGGACAGGAGAGTAGGGGAAACCCTGGGATGTCCTTTGTTGGGGCTCCAGTGGAGAAGAATCCTTGTGCACGGGTTGGGAGGAGATACCCAGGCTCCTGGAGGGAGGAAGAGCACAGTGATTGCGATGGCCCTGAGGTTCAACCCAGTGGTACTCGCCAGCCAGCCAGGCTGTCTACAACATCTGCATCCTAAAGGCTCCACCCTGTTCTTTTACTTCCCCAAACACAGCTCCTCTGGGACACTTCCCCCAGATGGTGGGAGCCACCCTCAGAAACTGAGATCTGGAGAAGTGCTGGTTCCAGAGCAACACAGCACAGGGAGGTGGGCTCCTGAAATATGAAGTTGTAATTCTCCTTGTACATTTTCCATGAATATGTTGATATGTTTCATCCAAATAAGAATAACAACAATAACAGAAGGGTCAGCCAAACTATGATTGATTAAACAATTACTGTGGACCAGACATCACTCAATCTCCCCAACAAACCCAGAAGGAGACATTTTCATTTTGATTTTCTAGATAAGGAAACTGAGTCTTAGAAAAGCTAAGATTGCAAGACAGTGAGTGACAGAGCAAGAATGAAACTCAACTGTGCTGAAAATTATGTAAACCCAATGCAGTTCAGTTTTACACTGTCTATCCCAAGGGGCTTATGTGTGAAATGGGCATTTGAGAGCAATGCTGGGCAGCTAACCCAGGCCTAACGGTGCTTCTGTGGGAAAAGGAGTTCTGTTACCCAGCAACAAACTGGCAAAAACTACGGATTCCTGTCTTGGGTTGGGAATGATCCTATAATCTAAACAAAACTACCATATCTGATTATGCAAGTTTATCAATACCCCCAAACTTAAACTACAGTACATTATATTTGAGACCAACTAGATATAATTTAATTTCTCCTCTGAAGTTTCAGGAGGCACTTCAGATGTTTGTAGGACTTCAGGACTCACCAAACAGCAGGCTCCAAAGTACCAATTCTCAGAGACCCAATGACTGGTAGTGGCCAGGCAGCATTCCATTCTACATTTGAGGAAATGAAGGCTTGCTGAGGTCAAGTACCTTTGCTTACAAGTTCACAGACAGCTCATTGTGGGGTCAGGTTCTAATTCTACTGTCTGACACTAAAACCCACAATCCCACACTGCTTTGCAAAGGCAAGGCTACCTGCCACTGATCCATGTCTCTCAAAAAGGGAAAACCAAATGAGCTAAGTTATTTAAGAAGTTATCCTTAATAGGTAAATTCCAGCAATATTATGATAAACAGGGAAAAAGAAATTGAGCTTTTAATTTCATCTTCCAATCCTTACACCAAAATACTTAGACTGTTTGCCATGTATGTTCTTTTACTTGGGCTCAGCATTCATCATTGAAGAAGTCTTTCCCCAGTTCCCATGCCCTAGAAACATAAGCAGAAAATCAGCCGAGCTGAAATAAAATTAAAATATTTTCTTTTCCTCCTGATTGAAAAGGGAAATGGGCAGCCTTAAAGATCAAAGAACAGTCTCTAAGAACACTGTTGATGGCAAACAGTGGGGGCTTGATAAAAAATAAGGCTATTTTAATGTTATAATAGCCAACACATCTTAGTTAAGCACTAGTTCTGAGCACTGTAGATGTGTAATTCACTAAGTTCTCACAGCAGTTCCAGAAGCCAGATCCTTTCATTATATCCACTTAACAGATGAGAAAAACAAGTCACAGAAAAGTTGAATAAGGTGTCAAAGGTAATGCAGTTTACAAGTAGAAGTGATCTTAGCTGATAATTGAATTCATCTCAAGAATGGGGATTTGGAAGAAGGTTAAAAGGGGTACTGATAGATGATACTCATATTCCATTTTTGAGATTCTTATATATAATTACATATATATTAATACATTCTAAATTACAGTAAAAATCCAGTATATAATATATAATATAGTAACATATAAAAGTAGTAGGGAACTTTTACCCATTGAAAACCTAAAATCTCTGCAGAAATGTGGAACTCCAAGCGAGACTGGCAAATGCATGTTATAATCTACCAATAGCCAAGACAGAGATTACCAACTCTCTCTTTACTCTCTTTCACTGAGGCCAAAGAGGGACTCAGAATCCTTTTTAACACAGCTTTTCAGGCAGCTGTGCTCCTTTGACAAGTTCAAATCTACGTGCCAGACTTGCTCTCAGCAACTGAAGTGGAGGATTGTGGCCAAGGTTGGTCCTGAGGAATCATCTACCCTCAAGGGTAGCACGTGGTTTCCTTGTCACCACACTTTGCCACAGTGGCAGAGCAATGGTCCCTGTCAATGAGGAGGGCAGGAGAGCTAAATCCAGGGTGGAGGTGACCCCAGCAAGGAGGAGCCCTTCTTCTTTCCCCCACTGGTTCCAAATGAAGCCCCTGACCACCACGACCTCCAGTGAAAATCATAGTTTAAAAACACAGTGAAATTCATATTCTAAATACTATATCAGGCACTTTAACTTGAGTGGCATGTCAAAATGAGCCAAAGATTCATCTCAAACTAATTTAATTAGTTCAAGAGGTACTTTATAAGGAGAGGATAATCAAGACATTCATTATACACAAACTCAAAAGAACACTCAGTACCTTTCCTTTAGGGATTTCCTGTTTTCACACTTAAAAAAAACATATATATAGGCAGTGACAAAGCCCTAGCAATCTGTTTGTGACTGATGCTTGTGACTGAAGCTGAAATAATGCAGAAAGGAGATACGAGTAGAGGCAGAGTTTCACATCCAAACCTGGAAAATGTAATGCTCTCACTTTTCAGCCAGAACGATGCACCGTCTGGGGGCCCTATATTCTCCAATACCAGATAATACTGCTCTTCAACAAATATAATATTTCTTTATTCAATATTTACTTTGTGCTAGACATTTTGTCATAGTTTTCACAACCATTCCATAAGTTCATTGTCATTGTTATGCTCACTTTGCAGATTAGAAAACTGAGGCATAGAGAAGTTAAATAAGCAGGAACTATCTGATTGGGGAAGTAAAACCCAGAAGATAAGACTAAACAAGGATGGGACACCAGGCAAATACCTTCCCAAGGAGGGCCATGCGGCTCACTCCCGCAGAGGAACTCTGAAGACAGCATGGGTCTCACTTCACAACTGCTGCTGTGGGAAGGAAGGTTGCTGAGGTGCTTACAGCCATTGGTTAGAGGCTGCCCCTGCGGCATGTAAATTCCCAGATACTCCCAGGCTTTCTGAAGGAACTGGCACAGAGGGTCCAGCAGCCTGAGGATCTCTGTCCCTTTGCTGAAAAAAATTCAACTGCTGGATGCTGAGAGCTGCAGTGAGTGCTCTGCTATTCTTCCCAGATGACTCCCCTCCTCAACTCTCAGGTTCAAAGCTCTCATCAGTCAGTGCAATCCTTCTCAGGAAGTGCCCTTCACCAGGGGAGCAGGCTTGCCCAAGGTTACAGCCCCTGCCTGTAATTAATGGGGGGTTCATGTTAGGGTACAAAGTCTGGGCCCCTGGCCTCCTATGTTCAGCTCTGAAGGGCAATTCCTACTCCAGAGCTCCCTGCAAGTACCCTGTGGGTCAGTCCTCCCTCTGCCCCATCCTGCCTTCCCCACTGTGACCTTTGCAGTAAACTTCCTGCTCATATCTCCTGAGTCTGTTTTCTGAGGAAGCAAATTTTTCTCAGGACAGAAGGCACCTGGAAACCAGCATGGTCAAAATGGCAAAGGGATCTGAAGGGATGTTGGAGGGGCACACTCCCTGCATCAGCCACCCTGGTGCATGATGGGAACAGCAGGAATTACACTAAGATATTAAATGACAAGACACGGCATATTTACTCACTTTGTTAAATCAAATTTAATTAAGCTCTGCACTCACCCAACTGGTTGGACATATGTTCAAACTTAGTCATTTTGTGCGAACCTGTCCCTAGGATTGCACAGAAAGCTGGTGACAGCACTGGGGAGTGCTGCTCACTGGCCTTGCCCAGTCCATGTGTGGATGTTCCGAGGATTAAAAGTTGCAGAGATATGTTCCCTGCAGAGGTCATGGCGATGGTGATGGTTCAGGGTAGAGAAGGACAAAGGTTACAGGGACATAGAATGAATAATTATTCTTAAAATCTGGCCATTTGAGACCTATCAAAGCCTGAACAAGCCAGGATTTATAACTGGGCCCCTGGTCCTCCCCTCTCAGGTATCAGGGAAGAACAAGTCTTGCTAATAAACAAGAGCAAATGGGACACTCTGCTCATTTTTTGAAACTTGTCCCTTTGCGTTGTCCTCATATCTCTCTTATCCTTTTAACTCTCCGGCCCTCCCTCCCAACTCCTGGTGCTCCTCCAAACCACAGCCTCCCATGTAACTGGGCAGGTCTTACCTCCACCCTCCCTGGGCCTTGGCTGTGCCTCTCTTCACCCATCTCCTGTCTCTTTTTTCTTGGCCAGAAGTGCCCTACGACTCCTTCTTCACTTATTTAAATCCCATCCCCTCTCTCTGACTGCAATGCAAGTTCCCCCTCCTCCAGGAAGCCATCACTACTGCTCAGTCCACACAGGCTCCACCCCTCTCTGACCACCACCAACACTCAAGTCCTGGCATACCTGCAGGCAAAATGCATCCACCTGCTGTCACCTCCCCAAACGGTCTGCCAGCCAAGACCGTAGCTAATAAAAGCCCTTATGAATCTTCCACAGCACAGATCATGGGGACACAGAGGATATCCTCAATAAAAATAATAAATGCACTGATAGTCTATTACATGAAAGTTAAGAGCCAACAGTGATTCCTCAATTCAGACCTCCTTCTCAGAAAAATTACAAGCTCTGGAATAAACTGTGTCCATTTTTTTGAATGTTTACCTTTCAATATTAGTTGAAGTATACTTCATCCTGAGAAAGAAAGATGACTCTTTCTCTCACCCTCTCCCTCTGCATCCCCTTCCACGTACCTTTTCCCAAGATGAGACACACTACTTGCATCTTATGTCCCATGGCAATGTCTCTATTCACTCTGAGATGCAGATCCACAGCTGGTGGACCTCATGGTCCTCTAAGTATGAACCCCAAGAAACCATGAGCCTGGATGCACCAAGACCCAGAGCAGTTAATGAGAAAGGGTACAGGTCTGACCAGAGATGGGATAATGCATCTGCCCATGCTCAGAAACAAAAGGAGCAGCTGGGAAGAGTGGAATGCATGGAGAGAAACCCCAGAAGGATTAGCAAGCATGCTCAGTAGTGGGAGACTGACATGAGAACCACTTCTTGCAATCTGGGAAATGTAGCAGAATGAGGAATAAAGAGAATGATGCTCCTTGTGTGCCAATACCAACATGTATTTTGAAAGTCAGAGAGACCAGGTCCAAATCCCGGTTCTGTACCCTCTATGGGGTACCTTGAGTAAGTCACTTCATCTCTCTGAGTTCCTTATCTATGAGAGGAGGAAAATAGTAGCTATCCCACAGGTAGTTATGATGATTATGGCATAAACGGCTAGCTGTCCCCTGAGAACCATGCTCCTTGTTCACAATGTAGAGCTTTGCTGAAAGCACTGCTCAATCAGGGCCCATAGTCCCCAGCTGTCTCTGTGTCTAGATGGCATCATGTAGTGGAGTTCTAACCAATAGATACTGACATCTCAAACTGCTAGGCCTGACCCACACTTGTATTCACAACCAGCATCCTGATGTACAGAATCCAACAAAGGGCTTTAGGCTCTACTGGCTGCTGGATCAGAAAGTGGAAGATATCTGGTCTTTTAATCATTTTTGAAAAGAGAACTGTCAATCAAATTAATATGCAAAAAATAATGTACTACCTTAAGCCACTGAAACTTCAGAGTTTGCCTGTTAGAGAAGCCAATCTTATTTAGACAAAACAAGGGCCACATGTTCTATTTCAAGCACTGAGCATCATGCCTGACACAAAGCAGGCTCACAAAATATGGTTACTGTTGTTTTTATCACCCTGAACTCTGTACAGCACTTCACACCTCATAGGATGCTCTATATCAGACAGACTAATTCATCAGTGTATTGCCAAGCACTGAAGGTGACACAAAGTTTTAAAAAAATAGACTACACTCTTCAGGGATTCATATGCCGGTATGCAATTAGATCCATAATATAAGTAAATATATTGCAAGGCAAATGCTATTGAATGCTTTGACAGAGGCTCAATGTGCAATGAGAAGGAGGATAAAGAGTTCCCAGAGGAGGGAACATATGAGGAGGGTCTTGAGGCACAGTTTGTACTTTGACAGGTGGACACTGGCCAAGGGGTTTGGGCAGGGGGAATGCTAGAGAATGGCAGCGCTAAGGGTCAGGTTGAAGTTTCCAAATACTTCATGTGTTCTACTGCACAAGAGAGGCACGTGCCAGGGCCGGGGGCAGGCAGAACCGAGGGTGCTCCGGGGCTGCAGTGGGAATTAGACCTGCACATGTTCCCTGGGGCTGTACTGAGAGGGCCCTCGAACACCAGGCTCAGGAGTCCAGGCTCTGTTTTATTAGTCACAAACTATATTAGGGCTCTGACTGGAAAGGACAGAAATCCAACTGGAAAGGCAAAGGCACTCAGAGGCCCTGCTCATAACCAGATTATTAATAGGGCTACAGCTGATCTTCAGGAACAAATGAAACCAGGAGCCTGAATACCATTGGGAATCATAGGAATTGCCCCTATTCCTCACCCCCCTTTTACTCTCATAATCCTGTTTCAAATTGCTTTTACTGTCTTCCAGTACATGAAATATCTTGTTTATTTACTGACTTGTCCCACCTCCTTGATATAAGCTTCCCGAGGACACAGGTCAGTCTGTTTTTTTATACACCATTGCAGCTTCCATCTCCTGCATGCCCAGCACAGTAGGCATGTGGTATCTGTTAAAAGGATGACGTGAATGGATCAGAGATTTTAAGATGGGCTGATTAGGAAAATATTATTTAGTCTCCGACTGCTCTACTTCCCCATACAAATTTGTAAATTTGCAGTAAGATTTGAAAGGTTCGATATCTCTGTGATTAATATCCCCAACAGGAGTGAGCTTCTGGTTCTGCAGGACTGAAGGGCAGAAGCTGGACGAGTGGAATCACTGAGATGAAGCATCTTGTGGTGGTACCACAGGGAGGCAGACCAACCGACCTGCGCTGAGATGTCCTAACAAGAAATCCTAAGAAGCTTTTCTGAAATGTCTGTCATCTCTGCCTCAGAAGCTCAACCTTGAACCAAACTCTATCCTTGAAGACTGTGAAGGGAATAAGAGGGCTTTATGTCACATAAAGGGTAACAGAGACATTGCTTAGACTTTGTCTCTGTTTTATTGTGAATGAAAGTGCAGCTTTTCTAAGAAGTCTTCACCTAGGTGTACCCAGGACATGTAATCTCCTATTAGACCTTAGCCAGATGTGAAAACTATTCCATCCTCTCTCTCCTGATGTCCAGCAAGTCCCTTGGCTTTGCCGAGACAGAGATGGTTTGAACGTACTGGAGGGTTCTACAGCTGTTCTCCCAAGTATCATATCACTAGAGATGATCACAGAACTATTTTGAGCCTTTTTGTCTAAAATAGCCTTCCCTATTTTTATTACCACTTGGCTAAAAAGAGCCAAAGTTATTTCAGGATCAAGATAAAGCATCATCACACAATGTTCTGGATGGGTTGATTTTTTTAGGCTGTTCAGCTGCTCCTATCTTTGACCTATAATATTCTCACCTTGATCTGCTGAATACTTTATTCATGCATTACTCTGAGAATTTTAGCAATGTACCACAGTGTTCTTTTGTATTCTTTCCACTTTTTTATAATTGATATACATTTTTGTTACAATAGTAAAGTACCACCAGAAGTTATAAAATAACATAGGTAGAACATATCATATTACATTAAAATGTATCATCCTTTCTGCCCATTTGAAGGAAGCCTACTTGACTAAAACAAGGAAATAAAAATAGTTAAGTAACAGAGCCAAGAACAATCCCCAATTTTCTTAGCAGACAGCATGGTTTTTCTTGGGAAGGCAGAGAATACTATCTGTAAACTATTTCCATTTTATTGAGTCACTTACTCTAATCACAAGTGCTTTCATATAAACCCCAAAATACATTTCACCACGTGTAAGGTGAAATTATGGGGAGACCATTAGTGGTACCAGGAAATTACTGTGGTTCACCTCACTGCTTCTGCTGTCAGGTCCAAGCTCTGTTATTATTAGGGAGAAGAGTAAGTGCAAATCTATTTCTATATTTTATCTAATTTTACCATCTATCCAAAATCCTTATTGAACAGCAAGAAAGTACAAAGATTATGCTAGGGGTTGGGAGGCACAAGAAAGATAAATTTTTTGTCTTTCAGGAGCTGACAGTCTAATAGGAGAAAGAGAAAAGAGGCATTAGTATACTAAGACAAAAATAAGTGTCTTGGAGGTAAGAAAAAGGAGAGGGAAGGCAAACAGCAAGAGCTATGGACACAAACTATGTTTGATCTCAGTCTCAGTGTATCAAGTCAGCTACCACTGCTATAATACTGTGTAACAGGCATGCCTGAAATTCCAATAGCTTACAACAAACAAACATTTTCCTCTCTCTGGAGGACACCTGAGATTTAGCTGATCTAGAATGTGTTCCTCCTAGACTCCTGGACTTGGCTCTGGGCTATGGGTTAAATTCAGGTCTTCTCCACAAATCTCTCAGCTTCTTGGGCCTAAGACATGTTCTTCTATTGCAAAAGAAAAGTACATGGCTCCTGATTTTGGCCACGTGAAGCCTACACACTTTACTGATAATGGAGTAAAGTTTTTATTATCAGAAAGACCATGTATGAAGGCCAAAATTTCCAAATGTGAAGAATAATATACATGTGAAAGCAAATAAAACTTTTCCAGCCCCATTTTCTCTTTCTTTCTCCCTTCCACAACCATTGTGACAATGGCCCAATACTTTCAAAACTTTTGTTTGAACTATAAGGTTGAGGAACTTACAGGGATGGATTTTATTTCTCAGAGCTCCCTAACAAGTTTGTGGGTATAAATTGCTCTAAAGCCTACTGAAGCTGTGAGACAGGGTGGAGAAAATAAAGTCATTCCAAGCAAAATATATCACAGACTTAGGGATGCTGGAATCTGGATTCTAGTGAAAAGAAAATTCTTCAGAAAAGAACCAACCAAGAATACTATGACAAGCTGGGACATTAGTGGGACATGGGGTTATAAAAAAATGTCATTATGGGCGGAATGGTTAGGTCTTCTTGAGAGTAACAACTGACGTTAAATTTTAAGAAGTCTACACTATACTGTGCTGAGTTATTTTTGCCCTCAAATACTGCATGCCCACAGTAAAGTCTGTACCACACAACAGTTGCTATAACTGAACTTAGAGGGAATGAAAAAATAGAGATTCCAAGCAGCATGGAGCAAAGACATCATAGAAGGAGACAGGAGTTGCATGATGCATGACAGTTCTCAGAGGTGGAAAATATAGCAGCTAGAAGAAATCATAGTGAAAGGTAAAATACTAGAAATGTAAGCCTCCCAAAGAATTTTTAGATTCTAGGCTCCAAACTTACCACTAATTCCTAGTTTCTCTTTGAACTCCCCTTTCCCCAGCTGTCAGGGCTAACCACAGCCTTCCTATTGTCATTCGATGAGTGTAAGAGAAATCTGTAGCACAAGATACTCAGTGCAGAGCCTTCTACCCTCCTGAACACAGAAAACTGGTCCAGGTGGGGCACTCAGCTCTATCAGAGCCCTATGGAATGATGATAGGGTTTACAATAAATGCTGGGAAAAGAGAGCACCTTTTCTTCAACAGTTATAAAAACGAAAAACCCTATACGCCCAGGTCTGCCTTGGCCATCTTTTCTACCACTTAAAGGGAGCTTGCATGAGGATGAAGCCAATACAACAGGAAGCAGAGGCGAGAGATGGAAAATAAGAGTCCTGGAGACATCATCTGAGCCCATGGATCCAGCCATAACTGAAGCCCCATCCACACCTGGAATCTCCAAAAAGAATTCTGTCACTTACAACCAGAAGAGTTCCTGCCTCAGTTTATGTGCATGCCAATTTACTCATTCTACTGCATGCAGCAAGAGTCAGCATACTTGTTCTGTAAAGGACCAGATAGTAACTATTTTAGGCCTTCTAGCCATAAGGTCTGTTGTAACTTCTCAGCTCTGCTGTTGGAGCACAGAAGTAGCCATGATGGTGTATAAATGAATGAACAGAGCTATGTTCCCATGAAATTCTATTCACAAAGATGGGTTGACAGGAAAGATTTTGCTCTCATGTTGTAGTTTGCTGACCCCTATTCTACAGAAACCTTAGAAGGTAGATTTCAGAAAAGGCCACTGAATTTGAGCCTCAGAAAATTCCGTAAGGAGAAAACTTTATTGGGGTAGCTCTAAAAGCCATTGCTGTGGTGAACTTTTTTTACCTCTGTGGCTGACAAGCAGTTTGGGTAACATAACAGATTACGCCATATTTACTCTTGTCCACTCTCTATGTGAGGAGTCAAACATCAAACATCAAGGGTTCAAAAAACTTAGCTGCTGACACTAGACTTTCTAGGCCCAATCCAGAGAAACTTGGAAAATTCATTGACTGTCTACCCAGGATTGGCCAAATCAGTAAAAAACAACACTGTTTCAATCATATTTATGTATTATGTTTCTAATGATGACTATTGCCACCTGGGATACTCAACAAGCTTTGTTTATCCCTTTGCCAAGAGCCTTAATAAAAGCTTCTTTTTCTAGCTCATTAGTTATTTCACACTCCAAAATCTGTATTCCCTACAAGAACTTTTCTCCTTGAAATAGGTCTTAGAACTTTGTACCCTATTGATGCAAGTGGACAAAATATTCATATATATAGTTTTATTCCTTTCTTGTGAAATGAAATAGGAATGCCCACTAGTGATAAGTATGCCAATCAATTTAAAAATACTTCTGAGCATCAGTCATGATCAGAGAAAAATTAGGCTTATGTGTATCAGTTAGCCACAATCGCAGAAAATAGACACAAGGCTTAGCTCTGTCATCATCTAGTCATCTCGTCTGCCCACTTCCATGACTTCTGGAAGCATCTGTTTGGATCACCTACCCCACTGGGTTAACCTGAACAAATCCTAGAACTCTGAGATGGCAGCCATCTCTCTGGGGGCCTCAGGATCCTGGAGAATGATGCCTGGACTTGACCAGGTGCTGGTTCCAGAAACCCTCGCTTGGTACAGCCAATTACCCTGAGTCATGGATATCAAGTCTTTTCTCAACTCAGGCTCTTGAACATAACCTATTCCCTCTAAACCAGGAATATCTGACTTGTGTCTCTCAGTAAGCCAGAGACTGGCAGAAAGAGCTTAGTCTCTGGGGTATGGGGAAACATCAACTGCATTTACTGCAAAATCTTAAACCAACTCCCTTCCCAAAGCCCAAGACCCAATCTGTCTCTTTCCATCCCATCATATCAGACCACAGCTGAGTCTCCTAGCAGGATCCCAGGATCCATGGACTCCCAATGTCCTCTGTCTCCATTAATATAGCCTCAGTGCTTAGCACAGTGCCTAACACATAGGAAGGACTCAGTAAGTGTTATTTGATCGTATGGGAAAAGCCATGAATGTGTTGAGAACTCGCACAGGCCCCTCAGATGATCAATGGCTGTGGAAGAATATAATACTGTTTGACAAATACTCATTTCCTACTCCCCTGTCACACAAGACACATACTTACTTTTTGACTGATGTTAGGGTTGGCCATATGATTGTGTCTGTTTTCATGGTAGCAGCTTATGCTTCCCCATCCCTTGAATATCAGCTTGGTCATATAACTTGCCTCATCCACTGAGATATAAGATGACTTGATGCAGTAGAGATTGTGCAATGTGGTTTACCTTCCTATACTTCCATCATCATGATGAGAACTCCCGCTCCTGAGGTAGCTGCCATTCCTCTTGCCTGGGACCTATAATGAACACATGTAGGGCAACAGTGAGCCCAATCTACAGTAATGATCCAAGTCCAGCTGGGTCTGTCTGTACCTTGCCACACAACCACCCAGATAGCCCAGCCTAGAACAGTCAACTGTCAGGCAAACCACCAATAGATAAGCAAGAATAAGTGGGTGCTATCTTAAGTCACTGAGTTTATATTGACTTGCTATGCAGTATTATTGTAGTGCTAAATAACAGATACATAAACTACCACGAGCAACAATAACAGCACCACCACTACCATGCTATCATGAGACTGACCCCAAATACATGATACTGTTATTTACCTAAGCTTAACAATAGTGGCTAATAGCATTAAGATGCAAATGTAGTCATCTCTCAGGGCCCTTGACTTTCAGCAGTGGTGATTATTAAATGCAAACCCGAAGCCCCATCCCTCCAATCAGCATTGGTTTCTGAGACTAATATACAGCTTTGTACATACATTTGTTGCCTTTTGCCTGAGAGGTTTCTAAAAAGAAAAAAAAAAGCAAAGCAATTGGCTTTTCGTTTGAATTTCCTCAAACAGTCATTTGGTGAAGCAAGCATCACTAGCTCCTGTAAACACGCAAAATTCATTTAAGTGATCTCTGACTGTTCTGAGAAATTGGAATCTGAAGCCTTGTAGCAAATTGTCTCAAACGGATCATGGAATATGAAATGCATGTGATATAAACAGGATTGCCTTTATGACAACTCAGTGAGGAAAACAATTGCTGGTGCTTTTAATGCTCTAGGGTAGGGCTCTCTATCTGCCATCTTAATATGAGAATCACCCCAGAGCTTGGGATAGGTGCTGCAGGTAGGATTCAGGAAGCTGGCACAAAGATGTTTGGAGGTAACCCAAGCATTACACAGACTCACCCAAGACTATGTGACAAAGGGTACTCTGATCACCTCATCCTTTGCCTCTTCACACATCTGCCACTTTCTCCAGCTTTAAAGAGGTGTCTTGAGTATGCCAAGGAGATGAAACTGTACACCCAGGAATACTCACCAGTATATGCTGGCTTACCCTGGGTGTGTCCTATAAAGGTACATACCTCCTTCCACCTCCTTCTTTCTAATCATTAGTTTCCTTCTCCCTAGGTAATCATCCACACCATAGTCGATGCCTACCACTTAATGCCAATCTGACCTCTCTGCTGAGCAAAATCCATATGCCACATAACTGAACTTGGATGTTTTATAAGCATTTAGACACAACATAACCCAAGAAGAATGTATTAATTTCCCCAGATATACTTCTCCTGCCTTCCCTTTATCAGGTAAAGAAATCAATCCAAGCTAAGGAACCCAACTTCATTCTATACTCTTTTCTTCTCTCCCCCCTCAAAGACAAGAAGAAGCCAAGAGCTGCAATTTCTACTCTGCCATTCTTTCCAGCAAACTTCCCCTTCATTTATTTATCCAACATTTATTAAGTCTCTACTCTATGCCAGGCTCTTTTCTAAGTCATTTAGGATATAATAGTGAGTTAACATTAGCCAAATATGACACCCCAAAATATGCTTCCTTGTCTAGAAGTTATTTTGAGCTGGTTTTGTTTTAGGTTTTGTTGTTGTTATTTAATTTTTTAAATATATATTTATTGATTTTTAGAGAGAGAGGAAGAGAGAGACAGAGAGAGGGAGAGAGAAAAACTCAATGTGAGAAAGAAACATCAATCAGTTGACTCCCACACACCCTACCCAAGGATTAAACTCAACCTAGGCATGTGCCCTGACCAGAAATCGAGTTCACAACCTTTTGGTACACAGTACAATTCTGCATCCAAATGAAACACAGCAGCCAGGGCTCTTTTGTTTTGTTTTCGAGCTAGTTATTAAAAAAAAAAAAAAAAAACAGCAGATATGAGAGAAGCTCTAAAAACCAAGTACAAGTTATTCTTTTGTAAGGAAATTTACATTGATAAGGGAAATCTGCACTTGTAAGGAGGTCTTCATCTCTGTACCAAGAAGAAAATCAAAATGATTAAATCTCTAGAAAAATCTTATCAATGGGGAAGACAGAGACTTAGCTCTGTATAACAACCATATTGATACAGACAGATCTGATCAGATCACTGAGGAGGAGAAGAAAGGGGTTGTAGGAGGAGGTTGCCCGAGGCAATGGTAAACAGTATAAGTCCAGATTGGCTGAGAAGCTGAATGCCTTCAGAGCACACAGAATTTGGGCAAGAAGATTTGAAATAAAAGAAGGGCTCTCATCACCCTCTGGCTGGGTTGCTGGCTCTCTTTCTTCTTCCTCAAGGATGACTGGGTGATCATGCTACAGCTGCCTGCAGTTTCCCAAAGGATGGTATTTTGGATGGAATGAACTCCCAATGCAGCCTAAGATCCTAAGATCGGGCTGGTGTGGCAGAGTGTGGCAGGGTTATTCTCCTTTGGGTGTTCTAGAGGGGACGAGCTCTAAGGCAGAGACCTCCCATTCTTCCAAAGTTGTGTAGCTTTTGTATCTTCTGTTGTTTTAGTTTGTAAAGTAATCCTATAGAAAAAAAGATAATTAAAAACTAACAGGGGGAATGATAGGTTAACTCAGGGGTTAGAGAGTTTAGCTTTAAATGATAGGTTTAAGTGACTAATGCAGGTAGAAAGCTGTTATTCCAAAACTGTGAAGCTTTTGAATTATGAAGATTCCTTTCCTTTATCACCAAACCTTTGCCTCCAGAATTTTGCCTAGGGGGTGGTGGCAGGCAGCAGGACCCAAGTTGCTGTTCAGTAACAACATCCTCAATCTACTGCGACTTTCCTGATAAATC